>CM034361.1:101401312-101541938 GCA_019925275.1 Mytilus edulis | reverse complement strand
TTAATTACTTTAAACAATCTGATTAAAGCATAAAACTAACTAAGGTTTATAGTTGCATGATACATATATCAAATGTTCCGACAACAATATACTTTTATTAGCAATAAGAACAAAAATTTGCGAAAACAAATTTACAGATCTAACATTGTTGGGCTGTTATTTAGAGTAATTATATATTTAATATGTGTTTTCAGTCATGTATCACCTTCACTGGTGATCCAATGGACAAGTTTATCGTAGAGTTGTCACTTGTTCAGACGTACTTTTATTAGCAATATACATACACAAACTTGATGGCATCTTTATGGCTTATTATTAGCCTCAGAGAGGCCAATCCATACGAACTTGGGTCTTTAAACTCGATCCCATCGGGTAAGCCTTCCATTTTAAATTCCTTTCTTTTAAAAAGGGAACCATACGGCACCGCTTGCTTTTTGGAACTGACAGATGCTGAAAATAAAAAAAAATCTGTTGCCACAATACTTTTAATACTTTATGTTATATTTGTTATTCTCGTGGTGTTTTGTCTGATGCTTGGTCCGTTTCTGTGTGTGTTACGTTTCGGTGTTATATCGTTGTTCTCCTCTTATATTTAATGCGTTTCCCTCGGTTTTAGTTTGTTACCCCGATTTTGTTTTTTGTCCCTGGATTTATGAGTTTTGAACAGCGGTATACTACTGTTGCCTTTATTTAAACGTTGATACCGAAAAAGTTGGTGGCTTAAATTCGGTCAAATTAAAGCTGCTGTCAGGTTTTTCGAGGTTATTTATAGGGGGAAAATGGCCGTAAAAGTATTGTTGAGAAACTTCATATGGATTTCATAAAAGCAAGTGCAAAAATATGCATGTATCTAAAAATTAAAAGATTGATTCATCCAAACACTTAACCCGTAACGGAAATATTCGTCCAACAGCAGTGTATACCTTTCAATCACTCAAGTGAAAAAAATAGGAAAAAAGTCACCTTTTTATATATATATATATATATACATTAGACACCGTCTTGGTAAATGAGGTGATCTTGATATCTCACATACATTAAATTTGTATCTTAAAAAATACTTACCCCAGCATGAATTGAAAATCTTCCTCACTTGTTCTGAGAGATCTTGCTTAGTCTCTTTTTCATTTTTTACATTAACATATACAATGTTTCCTGAAAAAAATATTGAAAGTGGAAAAATTAATTACATTGGACACATGACGACTGATTAAAAACAACCCATAAAAACGTAGAAGTCATTTTATTCAAAGTACTGGATAAAGTGTGACATTTTTTTTTATTAAAATCATTCAACATATTGAATGAAAAGTATTAGGAAACGGAGTAATTGTACGACAGTTCCAGAAAATGCCACAATGGTACAATTTCCCACGTTTAAGCTGCTGACCAAAATTAAAGTTATCATATTAGTATAACGGGAATATTTGTGCGAAAACGACGGACGGACGAACCAAAAAAGGGATTCACCAATAGACAATCGAACAAAGCAATGGAATGACGGACAAGGGGAATGCAATATCGCTCTTTTTTTAGAGCAGAAATGATCTTTAAAAATATTACACCGTATGCAAAGTGGCCACATTAAGAACGGGTATGATCTTAATAAATATTACCACAACCACCAATAGAATAAAAACGTCACGAATAATAAAAAGAATATCAATAATGAATTTCCTCAACACTTACCGAACACCCGATTCTCTGAAGTCATTCTGGATTTTAGCGCCCTGGATGAACTCCAAACCTTTTGGCGAACCAAACACATGTGAAGGCTCAGTATCCTTTGCTGCTATAGCAGCTATTTCATAGCCAAGGGAATGTAACAAAGCACACTGAAATTAAAATGAAATATCCCAAAAGTATTATAATTTTAATATCTGCTCAATATCGAGAGAGACTGCGCTTGAGGTTACAACTGAAACACTTGTGCTTCTTAATGAGATCACCACCAGTTTTTGGTGGGGTTCGTGTTTCTCAGTCTTTAGTTTTCTGTGTTGTATTTTTTGTTCCGTTGTTTTTCTGTTTATCTATTTGTTTTTTAGCCAAGACTTTGTCAGTTTATTAATTTTACTTACGAGATTGAACGTCCCTTTGGTTTTTCGCTCCTCTTTTTTAATCTTTATAATGATCAGTTTGGAAAAACAATAGATATAAAAAAAGAAGATTTGGTGTAATTGCCATGAGAATACATTAATCAATCATCGAATCTTCACAAGACATAGTTAAAAAGACATGATTTTACATAAATTAGACACGTTAGGCAATATAAAATAATAAAAGAGAGCTTGTCATCGTAAGATTTCATTAAATTTAAGAAGTCTAATCTTATGATCTTCTAATAGACCTACAGTGACTGTGAAGCTTTATTGTTTTATAGTTCATTGTATTAAGGGACAACTTTCAAAGGTATTGCATGTAAACACTTGCACCAGATGCGCGTTTCTCGTGTAGATATTACTTTTTGTTTTGATTTAAACAAATAAAGGCAATAGTAGTATACCGCTGTAATAGGGGAACCTGTTTGAGTCTATAACAATTGTAAAGTAATATGCCTTTTATATATTTTTATAAGGATAAATGTTCTAATTAATTTTTAAGTTGAATATATAAAGTTTTACATTGGTCTGTTACCTTGACAACTAAACATATGTGAAGCAGGCAATGTTTAGAAAAAAATCATTAATGTATAATTTAAAATATTGATAATTTAAATAAAACAGACAAACTAACCGAATTTGAAATTACGTTGATTTGGATATTGGCTGCCTCGTCTGGTGACATTCCCTTAAAGGGATCTTCCCGAACTTCTTTTGCCTTTGTTCGGAAGACCATCTTTTCGTCTTCCGATGTATTTGCCCATCTTTGTCCGAGCGATTTCAAGTGTTCTTCTTTTGGAGTATCACCTGTTTTAATTGATATTTGAAAGTTTTTTATTGTGCATTATGTCGATCTGCTAAGTTCAGCCTTTCTTCACGTGTATGAGTGAATAGGTCCAGTTTATACAACAATAATCTCTTTTAAAAAGGCATTTAATCCTAGACTCAAATGAGAATTCGGTATACAATTTTAATTATCATTAGAGAAACAGATTATTACATTGATTATTACATCTCTATAGTTGAAATTGAATTATAAATTTTAAAATCCTCGCCAAGGCGGACTTTTAAATTAATAATTTAACTATCTCGATTGGATAAATCCGTTAATCCACTTGTACAATGTAATAATCTATATCTATAAGCCCCGGGCACAACGTTTAAATATGATTAATTAACAGATGGAGTGAATCTAGTCGTCCTGGTGTAGTGGTATGCATAGTAGATCCATATGCTAAAGGTCTCGAGTTCGATTCCCGGCATAGACAAAGGATTTTTTCTACATAAATTTTGAAAACTAGTCTTTTTCAGAATAAATATTTTCTAAGTTTAATTGTGGATTTGACATTCCCTACAAAATGTTACAGAACAATAGAACAAAGGAGCTGGGATGTAATTTTTGAAGATTTTGTATTTATTTTTAAGTCAAAGTACAAACTATACTTGAACACCAATACTTTCTAGTAACTAACGAACAACAAATCAGCTAGTATATCACGAATCATGGTTAGCTAAAACAATGATGATAAATGATCGGTACTTGCCTCGTTTAAATTGCCGCGAAAACAAGGTATAGGCAGTCGGACCTTTAGTCGTCTTTCTCTTTTTTGTTGGGGCAACTCCCTGGCCACCACGCTTTTGTTTAGCCCTCCTATTTCCAATCCACACCTTTAAATAAAATACTAGAAATAAGTGAGCAATAATAAAAAACACTTGAAACTTATAGTAGCGCAAATAAAATAAATTCTTCATTGTAAATGTAGACGTGTTTGGCATTACTTTTTTATCCTTATTGCTCTTCAACTTTGTACTTTATTTGACCTTATAATTATTTTGATTGGAGCGTCACTGATGAGTTTTGTGTCTTGCGCAGGATAAAATATAAGCCTGGTTATTTTGATTTATATTTACAGTAGGTATTATAATTTTATGTTTTTAAATAAATATAAACTTGTAGTTGTAAAATAATTTACTGATTAAAGTATAGTCTCTCTTTACAGTGGGTCTATTTGCTGTTATAGAAGTAAAAGTCAAAATTGTACAAAGCTTGAGAAGCTCAACATACCTCGATCCTTTCCCTGCTTATTGATGTCTTAATGGACAAATCACCTATCTCCTGATTATGCTTCTTACTGGCGGATGTTAGGCCTTGCTCCCAAGCATGCTCTAGGATGTCAACCTGCTCTTTGCTTAAATCAATTCTTGTTCTACTTGGTCCCTATATTAACATGTTAACGTTGTAATTTACTTTAATGGATGTGCATAAGATCATACACGCACCTGCCAGTTTAGCATGCACACCTTACGAATTTGACTTACCGAGTTAGACTTATTACCGGATTTGTTCTTAAAGAGAAGCAAAAGATAAAAAAGGGACGTTCAATCTCATATTAAGTTAAAAGCAAACTGACAAAGCCATGGCAAAAAAAAGAAACAGACAAAACACAACATAGAAAACTAAAGACCGAGAAACACGAACCCCACTTAAAAATGGGGGTGATCCCAGGTGCTCCGACAGGGTAAGCATATCCTGCTCAACATGTGACACCCGTCGTGTAGCTCATGTTAGAATATTCGGTGACCCACCGAATTAGACTAATTATCGGGTTTGTACTAATAGATTAGCTTACCCTTCCGGAACACCTGAGATCATCCCAATTTTTGGTGTGTGCGTGGGTCTCAGTCTTTATTTTTTTATGTTGTGTTTTGTGTTCTGTTGTTTGTCCTTTTGTCGGTTTCTTTTTTAGCCATGGCTTAGTCAGTTTGTGTTTTACTTATGAGATGGAACGTCCATTGGTATCTTTCGCCCCTCTATTACAATCATTACATGCAGAAAATATAGAAGACCTATTAATTACGGTATCTAAGAACTCAGAAAATTAAATGTTGTCCACTGAGCCATGAAATGAGGTCGAGGTAAAGTGAAAACTATCTAACAGGTACCCACATACCAAACATAGCTTTCATATTACTTATAAAAAGCTAGAAATTAACCTTGCAAAAAGTCTAAGCTATTTTTCAAGCAGTCACTGACCGATAAAAATAAGGCCAAGAACAATGGTAATATGACAAATTGATAGGTTATCTATATATGAAAAAGAAAACAAGAGTGGACACAGATAAGTGTGGATAGTATTTGAATATAAAGCTGCGTTGCAGCCGGATCACCATCCATAAGTCGCGCTTATTTCTTACTTATGAGTTTGAATGTCCCTTTGATATCTTTTGCCCCTCTTTTACTGCAACAGAAGTCGCAGTAGATCCAAAATTAAAAATCCCTTTATTTGTGTCATTTTGAGCGTAACTGAAGGAAAATGTTGGGAATATTTTAATTTTTTAATTGATTGATCGGAAATTGGCTTTTTGGTGTTTCCATTTACAACTTATGAACTTTCAAATTATAATGTGAGGTTTCTAACGTCAATTTGAAGGTTAAGTTCGATATTAACGATTTTGATAGCATGTTCTATACAATGTGATGGATTGCTCTTAGCAATGTGATGGATCATCTGCTCTCTAGTAAACCAAATAGTTTATAACAAGAATGACATTTATTAGCAGCCAGCAGCTCACACTTTTTTGTTCTTAATTCAAATAAACCATGAGGCATCCAAGAAGTGTAAAATATTTTCAACTCATTGATGCTTTATGACTGCCTTGTTTGACATTAATGACACTATCTTTAAATTTTCTTAGTGTAAATGAGTTTGGGAAAAGTTTTAACAAACAAATAATTTAAAGCAAATTAATCTTTATTAAAGAGGCAGTTGCTACAATAAAAAAGTCCACCGTCTTATATTCATATAAAGTAGATTGGCATTAAGATTATGCATACTTAGATGAATACAATGTACATCAGAACTAGAATCTAGTTGTTGAGTATTAGCTTGTGCATTAAATTATAAGTCTATGTATAAGGGACATAAATTATCATCCCACGTGATCTTAAAGAATACATTCCAAGGTTTATTCCATACAAATACTTATCTTTTACTGGCTAAAAACGATTCATTTAAGTTTCTATGTTAAACTGAGTAATCCAACACCACATTATAAGGAACATAAACTGTTTGGTTTTATTTCATAAAGTTGTTTTCTAGAAGAAGACTTTTTCAATGATAAATTGGTTCCAAGCATGACAAAAGAAATGTTGAAAACTGATTACTTATGTGATGTCCCAGTACAATAACACTGAAAAAATCAACAGACCAGAACAAAATTCAAACTTGATCTTTAACTTGTCATGATTAAACTATTATATGCCAAATATGCATTCAAAACCTTCAAGCATGACAAAAAAAGTGGGAAAACTGATAACTTCTGCGATTTTTTTAAGTAAAAGGTTCATAACTCTTCAAAAAACAATCAATATAAAAAAGAAAATTTGGTGTAATTGCCAATGAGACAACTCTTAACAAGAGACCAAATGACACAGAAATTAACAATTATAGGTCATTGTACGGCCTTAAACAATGAGCCAAGCCCATACCCGTAGTCAGCTATAAAAGGCCACGAAAAGACAAATGTAAAACAATTAAAACATGAAAACTAACGGCCTAATAAATGTACAAATAAACAAGACCATTCCAAAATCAGAATTTGATCTGTAACTTGTCATGGTTATACTGCATACCAAATATCAAACCAATATATTCAAACATGACAAAAAAAGTGTGGAAAGTTGATTTACCAGACTGGCTGATGGACAGACAGAGTCAACATGCCTTTCAGCTTCACTGGTAGTGGACTTATAATTGAGGGATAGTAAAAGACCAATTATTTTAAAGCGATCATCTTGAAATTTATTTTTAATATACTTTCAAGATTTTTTTCAGTAAATCACAGTTAACTGAGACTTTGCTTATGGTTTATCGCATAAGTTTATGATAAAATGTATGCTGAAACAAGCATTGCAACATGATAATTACCCATCATGTTTTAAAATAAGATAACAACACAGTAGATGGTAAATATTTTCTGTAATAATACATTGTGATGATTAAAACGTACATGAATTTGCAAACAAACATAAAAATTACAAAAATAGACAAATAGGTAAGCTTACTGGAAATGTTTAATTTTAAGATAGCAAAACTAATTTCTAGACTTTAATGTTCTAAAAAAAATTCTGATATTATTTTATTATTTCATTTGGTATTACAAAGACATCTACACAAGCTAACTGATGATAAAGTTTGTATCGTCTAAAATTGTTAAATCTGCTTGCTTGTTTTTAGTTTACCTTGATAAAATATATTCTAGTTTCTGCAAAAAACATTTATAAAGCAAAACTTTGACAAACTAAGGGTTTCCATATATATCATGTAAATGCAATTCACGTATCGGTTATGCTTTTTCAATAGACAGTAGTATCATGTAAGTAAACTTAAAATCTTATTTAAACTTGTTACTATGCTATTAGTTTACCTATATTAGGGGGAGGGTTGAGATCCCGCTAACTGGTTTAACCCCGCCTCATTATATATATATGTGCCTGTCCCAAGTCAGGAGCCTATAATTCAGTGGTTGTCGTTTGTTGCTGTGTTACATATTTGTTTTTCATTCTTTTACTTGTACATTAATTTGGCCGTTAGTTTTCTTATTTGAATTGTTTTACATTTGTTATTTCGGGGCCTTTTATAGCTGACTATGCGGTATGGGCTTTGCTCATTGTTGAAGGCCGTACGGTGACCTATGATTGTTAATTTCTGTGTCATTTAATTTGGTCTCTTGTTTAGAGTTGTCTCATTGCAATTACACCAAATCTTCTTTTTTATATATACTATAAGGTATTTTGTTGTAACTTTAATAGCTTCATGCAAAGAAAAGCAAGCGTAGACACAGACCATTATGTAAAGTATAGAGCATGCTGAGAGTATTGCATGGCAATACATAGTCCCCTACCAGTAAAAGTTAATTGTTACCAAAAAACATATCAGAGTTTCTGAATAAATACCAATATCTGGATAATTGAAGAAATATAAAATATCTTGTGTGCAAGTTTATTGATCTTTAAACTGTGGAATGGCTAGGTTTAACTGATTTATATATATTAGCATGAGCATTGTTTACATCATGAGAAAATAAAACAAGAGAATTCAATCTGACACTTTCAAGATAAATTTACATGTCCATACAGTTTTATTACTAAACAGTGTTCTCCCCAGGGCCTTTTAGCATCATGCCAATGTGATGCTATATTGTTTGAATGTGATGCTCTCTGAAATTATTTTTGTATAGATTATAAAATGATGCTATTATTTTGAGAAACAAGATGGTATTTTAAATCTGTCTGTTTCACAGGATGCTATTTGAAATTGGTGGGGAGAACACTGCTAAACACTTCTATAATATACAATGTATACACAAAGCGACCTATAAATATAAATATATGGTGGTGATAGCAATATACGAACGCAATTTTCTTTTGGTCGTATAAAAAAACTATAAACGATTTTTGTGATTCTCAATTTCTGATCTTTCATTTTATTTTATTTTATTTTATCTACATATCCTACAAGAAATGCATCAAGCAGTTATAATTGAATTTTACATTTGATTAGGACATTGTGCTAAATTGTTTTTATCAACAGCCACTGATTTAAATCTTTTAAAGAAATTTAATAACAATTCTTAAAAAAAGAGGGTGGCTTGTGTGCTCTTGAAATGAAATTTTTATCATAAATCAAAATTTCCTACAGGCATAATTCAAACAAAAATAAAAGAGCATTTTCAACACTTTTCAGAAACTCTGTTGATAAATGTAGAAGTGATAGCATTTACATATATTTATGCATTGCAAATTTCAATATTTTAGCAAACATTTTCAAGGGGACAAAACTCCTGTAAAATATTTGTGGGGTACTTATTTTACAACTGTTATGAGACATTTCTGTTGCCAAATACATGTATTGCAATGTAAACTAGGTAAAATTCAATTATCTTCCTTGAAATATTCATTCACACATTTCATAATTTAGGTTAAATAAATGTAAATGTCTAAACAAAATTGTATTTCATTTCTTGTCAACTTTATGTTCATGGCTAGTGCCCCTTTGGAAATGTTCATGTCACGATGACATGGAAATATCATTGTCAGATTGTGTTAATTCATTGTAATTGGCATACATGTTAAACACCAATATGTTTCAATTTGGTTGTTAATCTTTGTTCTTCATCTGGAGGATCATAAGGTATATTGCCTTAATATAGTGTAATCCATAGTCTGATTTTTTTCAATATTCTTGTGTGATGTTCTTACTTTGGAGTTCTGAATACAGCTGTGTCATGGTGTCCATTTCTGAAAGATAATATGCTTTAGTACTTGAGGAAATGATTCTTATAAAGCTGAAAGGCATCAATTTTAAAACAAGAGTGGACACAGACCAGTGTGGATAGTATTTAGCATTATGAGAGTATTGCATAACTGTGAGTAAACTGAAAAATTCAAACTTGATATGTAAATATGGAGCAGGATCTGCTTACCCTTCCAGAGCACCTGAGATCACCCAGGGATCTCCATGACCTGTTTTATGATGGCAGTCCTGCTGACATCTTTTATCTACCTCCCGACATAAATTGTTAACTCTCTAGATAAATTCTCTAGCTCCATAGATAAAATGTCCCCTCCATAGATAAAAAATATAACTTCAATTTTAATGACTAGTTTATGACCCCATGCTAATAAGCGTTAACAACAGGTGTCATATTTTGCGATTACAGGTAATCCGCCAATATCGATCTGTAATAAGTGTTTTACCCCCAGTTTTTGGTTGGGTTCGTGTGTCTTAATCTTTATTTTTCTATGTTGTGTTTAGTGTTGTTTGTTTGTTTCTTTTTTAGCCATGGCTTTGTCAGTTTTTTTTTAAATAATGAGATTGAACATCCCTTTGGTATCTCTCGCCCCTCTTTTTTTGTCATGTTAAAACTATAGATACCAAATATCAAATCAATATATAACAGTAGTCAGACTTGACTTAAATTAAAGTGAAGAAAATTGATTAATTGTGTGATTTTTCAAGATCTAAGGATCATATAACTGCAATTTATAATCCAATAAATACAAAAGTCAAACTTGATCTGTAATGTTGTTATGGTAAAATTATAAACCAAATATCAAATCAAAATCTTTAAGTATGACAAAAAAAAATAGTGGAAATTTCTTTCTTAAATGAATTTTGATTAATTGTGTGATTTGTGGAAATTTCTTTCTTAAATGAATTTTGATTAATTGTGTGATTTTTTCTAAGTCCAAAGACCATAACTCTACAAAATAATCATCAGACAGGAACACAATTCCCTACTGTTACTTGCCATGGTTTAACTATATTTATATGCCAAATTTCAAGTCAATATCTTTAAGTATTAAAAAAAAAAAAATGTGGAAAACCAATTATTTAAGTGAATTTTCTAAGTTCAAGGACCATAACTCTGCAAAAATCATTAGACTGACTAGAAAAATTGTCATGGTTAAACTATATGGCAAATATGAAGTCAATATCTGCAAGCATGACAAAAAAGGGTGGAAAACAGAATACTTATGTTATTTTTCTAAGTCCAAGGCCATACAATTGTCTGAAATGTTGAAAATTCCCCCCTTTTTATGAATAAAGCCCCATATATCCACAACATAAAAAACAAGTTATAAAGAGGCATAACTTCTTGCGGCGGGGGCATAAAAACTAAAGGGAGCTTACGTCAATAAATATAAACAATCCACTAAAGTTTCATGGAAATTGGTGAAAGCAATTTTGAGTCTTTGTACAAAGTGTGAATGACAGACGGCCGAACAGTGGGACAACGCTATACAATACTTCTTGTCTTAGACGAGCTTATAAAAATGCTATTTAATTATTCATTAAAATATACACTCATCATTCCTGTCAGCTTTGCTTTATAGATTCTGCTTATTAGTTCCCATGACAAATGACATATGGTAACAGTTTCTCAATGAAACTTTTGAGAAAGCTCAGCCATAATTCAGCAAATGAATTTCAAATAAAGTGGATATTTTGAGAAGGGTATTGTTGTCTTCAATCTTTGATTAAAATTTTTTGTCAAAAAAGATAACTTGTCCCTCATCAAGCTCACTAAGCATTGCTAAGTATTTAACATCATGATCTATGAATTCCTTTTCTTTTTTTGGTATGGGCAGATTTTCTATTTTTGATAATGCTACATTTTTTACATGCTGCATTTAATACATAAAAAGTAAAATATCATGAAATTAATACAATGTAATATTTAAGATTTTTCTTCATAAAAGAAATTTCCTACCATAAATCCAGAATGTCTTTAAACCTTTCATAAATCATGTTTAACAAATAAACCATTGTTTTGGAATTTAGGCTGAACCGTGAATGCATGATGCCAGTCCAACTGAAAAAGATAAAAAATTGATTTTGGATGTGTTTACAATGTATATATATACATACAAATACATCATGTTCATGTTTTCATATTTTACAAAATGGATCAAGTGTTTATGTCTGAAAAGAAACATATTTTACAACTAGTTAACAAATTGTTCAGAGAACAATTGAAAGTATTTTCAATAAAGCTGCTAAAAATGATCTAAGGGAGATCCAATTGTACTTCTTGTTTATAAAATCTCTTTTATGTTCTTAATGAAAGGTAATTCAACACTGATTCCAAATATGTATGAATTATGTATCTTTTTAATTGAATAAAGGGAGATAATCGGCTACTTCCAGTTGTCACTTCAGGTCTCATTATATACTATGAATGATAAATGAGATTTATCCCATAATATTTATTTTTAAAGTTTTCAAGGGGAGAAAACTCCCATTAAATGTCAACATACCGGTTAGACTAAATATAAGGCATTAGACTTGTTGCGACTAACATTTTGGTGTAAATAGGAAGTCGATATCTTTTACAGTTAATTAGAAAAACTGATAACAAGTAAAACTAAAAAATTCAAGTATGACCTTGACCTTTGACTTTGACCTTAATAACTCTCATATGGAGTCTCCCTAAAGCTTCGCTCAAAATTATTTGAAACATCCTGAGGATATTACAAGCAATTTGGTAAAATAATTTTATCACTTTCTTTTACGTATATATATTTATTATACAATTTTAACGATGAACAAAAAAGCTGAAAAATAAACCAAGAAGCTGTAAAAAGCGTAAATTGCTCAACTGTAAATTTTTGCTAAAACCTTTCATACATGTACTGAGGATTCGTTAATATTCGTGGGATACCAATTTTCGTGGATTTCGTGGGTATAGGTAATCCAAGTATTTAAATAAACAACGAAGTAGGAATTTTGTATAGGCTTGCATGCAGACTTTTGCAAAACCACAAAATCAAATATCCACGAAAACACCATTTTTCCACAATCTACGAAAATTGGTATCCACGAAAATAAATGAATCCACAGTATTTATAATCTCTGAGTACAGGTACTAAAAATATTGTATTTGTTGTAAGGACTATAGTATAAGTAGTTGGATTTAAATTTTGTAAATTATTGTGACTGATGATTTTTTTTTTTACTCTGTTGTAGTGTTGGACATTGTAAATGGTCAAGCATGGCACTAACCCTTATTTGGGAACTGCTTTTAATCAATGTTTCTTCGGACCATTTAGATTTGATCAATCTGTTGTTTCTGCCCAGGGTACCAGACATTACAGTTTCAAGTTTTGGTCTTACATATATGTTCTAGATGGTTAAATTTGTAGTTCTTTTGTTTTAATGCTGTTTATCTTCATATTTCCTTTAATAAAGCTTAGCTATGAATTTTGCATTATTTGTGTTGTCATTTATGATTTACTTCCTACATCATTTTACATTGTTCTATCTGTCAGTCTATAAAAATCCTTGCAATAATGTATGTCAAAAGGTATGTACATAATTTGTAATAAAAAGGTATTTTTCAAAAGGACACTTACCTTGATTTTTCTTTATTTTCTGTGGTTGTCAAATATTCATCCATAAATAAGTGTGTACAGGTACATTCTTATAAGGTCTACAAATCTGGAAAATACACAATGAATGTGCAATTCATTCTAGGGAGGCTTTTTTTCCAATTCCTCTGTCCAAATTGTGAATTTTATATGTGTGTAATCGGAAGAGACATACATTTACAATGTGGCTTTATATTTCTGGCAATGGTTAGTTTCAAAATCACATACACTTATTTGTTAAAATTAGTAACATTTGTCCAAAACTGCACAGGGATTTTTGTTCAATTGCCTTTCCTCGTCTTTGGAATAAATCTTAATTGATAGAAAACATTTCTTGTCTTCCTCTCTCCATAGTTGGTGGTTACCTGTAAACTAGTCTTTTCTTCCTACTGTAGGAAGTGATATGTTGTGCAGTCTATAAATAAATGCATCTTGTAGTATATAATATTGTGTTGACTTGCATCTGATTATTTTTTTTAATTCTGTAGAATCTTTCAAGCCTTAAAAGTCTCATCTGCTCATGTGTAATGAAACTGAAACCCTCTTTAGCCAACCCAAATTCGTACATATAGTTGTTGTAAAGAATATTGAAAACAAAACAAATTGTAGTCTTATTTATCAATAGAACTGGAACAGAACATTTTTCCCAATGATAATCAAGTTGTATCTATAGGTGCTACATAAAATGACATTTATGCCCCGTCCATGTGTAAAATGTCAAAATTTAATCATAAATTATCTTTGATTTTTAGCAGGGGGTGTAGCTTCCCTTGGTAAAATTCCGAATCCGGGTCCCTTCGCGCCCATTCACGTTTGCACCAGACCACGTTCGCGCCCTTTCACTTTCGCACCCTACACGTTCGCGCCCAATTTTTATTGGTTTTGTGTTTGATAACTTTATAACCAAGTTTTAGCAAGTGTATTCCTATTAGTATATTTGTTGTCATTGTCAGTGAGACAACGTGTTTTTTTTTGTGTTGAATTAATCTTAATCATGTTTTGGATAGTGTATTGTTAAAATATTTTTAATCATTGTTTCTAACTTGATAAAGTGAGATTGTGACGACCGGGATTTTTGGGTGGAATAAATCTTAAATATTAATCAATTTTGGTTAGTGTATTGCTATAATTTTTTATTTAATTGTTTTAGATCAAAGTGGCCAATCTGTTAAAAAACAATTATCTTCTGTGTCTTTCATTTAAAATTTTCAATGTTTTACTCGTACGAAGCTAAATACATGCAGTATTTACATCAAGGCAATTTAAAACAACAATCATGATTTTCTAATTATTCAACTGAAACTTGATTTTAAATTGGGTGCGAAAGTGCGAGGTGCGAACATGTAGGGTGCGAAAGTGTATTGGGTGCGAACGGACCTGATACCTAAAATTCCATGTAATTTAGATGCTGTAGGCCTTTGTAATATGGAACCATTGTTCTTATTGAGTCATTCCAGTGTTTTTGGATAGCTCGGTTTATTAGTGGGATCCATTTTTCTTTCTTCATAGGTATATCAAGATAGTTGTTGATTTCATCCATGTTATATTTTGTTAGGATCTTTTTGATTTCTATAAACCAGCTGTTGCTTTCCAAGGATTTGACCTCAATTTGCCTGCGTGCCAGTTGTTTTTCCGTGCTGCTTTCATCTTGGTTATAGATGTTATTAAATAATCCAAGTGCTCTTTTGTCAATTTGCGCTTCGACGGGTAGTATTCCTGATAGTATGTACACCGCCGGGTCTGGTGTTGTTGTAGGGAGCGAAAGCAGCTGTTTCAGTATTCACACAAGAGTTATCTATCTTGAAAACATAATCACAAAAATGTCGGTATTGATATGAGTATTTCCCGGTATGCGTTAAATTTTGTCCACCGAAGTGAAACCTCTGAATTATGTGGTCAGTGGTCTCTGACATGGCCAATTCAACTATTTTTAAAAGAAATTTATATTAAATATGATTAAATATATAAATGCATTCACTATATATTATAATACTAATAGCTAGAACAATTTCAGGTTATAAATGTGAGTTTTTACCAGTTCTAAACGTAAGGTGGTATAGGTCTGACGGGGTAAATGAAAGCCCAATGTCCATCACTTTCAGATAGATATGTTAAAATTCTAAATTAATAGAGGATTTTATTAAAACTGTACGACACAGATCTCAGTGAGCTTTATTTGAATATATAATTATATATACATGATGATAACGCAGTGTCAGTACAACGGCACCATGATCCGCGTCTAACGTTAACGTTAATTAGTATCAGGTTAAGAATTATTATAATGGAGCTTCACACAAACAAATGAGCCAGACTTAGAAAAGGGCTAAGCATTCCACGTGCTGTCTGATACAAGCACTGACTGTTTGGTATTTAAAAGTATTTAGCTTGGACTTTTCCGGATTAAATTATCACGTACATGGGGGGACATATACTTGCCTCCCCATGCCGCTAAAGTTACATTTGCTAAAGAGCAATAAAAACACATCTATTTCCATAGCACGTTTATTTCAAAGAGACAGATAACATCACATGACAAATATGCATCATTATCATACAAAGGGACACAACTCTCACGACTAAACTGCAAAACACATACGACCATACAATACATATACATAACATCCCGCCCCCAAAAAGAAAATTTCCCAAATTTTATCAAAATGGTTTATGTGTTTTATCCATATACAAATTCAAGAAGAAGAAAAATGCACTTTTACATTCAAACTATGTAATCACTTCCGTATAAAACTAAAATCATTTTCCAAATAATCATGTAAATACATTTATAATAACTGAAATACTCGTGGCTGACCAGTTCTCACAACTAGCATCCATTGGCATACACACCAGTATCAACAATGCAGAAAAATCCGAACGTCTGGCATCTCGATCTCCCCCTTAGGACCTTATGCACGCATTACGTTCATTCAACAACACAAAAAAATATGCATTTAATACATTTATTCAGTCTACTAAATGGAAAATACTAGAATATTGTCATAAATGTAGCTGTATATACATCAAATTGATAGATAATCATCAGAGACCTTTAACTCTTAAAAAATGGTAAATATAACATCAATGAAACACTTCATAAGTTACATATGCAGTCAAAAGAAAATACGACTAATTCTCCCTCTCTAACGTGTTCAATCTCCCATACATCACACTCACAAAATAAAATAAAGATGAAACAAATGAATAGCTCCAGAAATGTCAATATCAACCTAGGTTTTATTTATGACTATTATCTCACCGCTACTGACAATCCGCTATCAAATCAGTCCACTGTTAACAGAAATATATGTATTAATAATAAAAAAGAAAAATCCTTCAGACAAAAATTTAAATGAATTCACAATTAAAGTCGGTGTTTCCCTTGTAACTGGGTAGCGTACGACGAGATAAATCTCACACGTACCGTCTGTAGTATAATTTAAATAGTTCAACACTGCAACACATTTTCCCTGCTAAATCCTAAATACACATATAGGTCAAGCTGATTAGTTAGTAAAGATAACGCCAATTACTTTAGCAATTATTTTCGAAGTACTGTAAGATGATAGGCCGGGACGTCACATGACACATGCTACAGTTTTCTGCACACATAAACATACACAGCTGTCTTCCTTATGTCCATCTCTAACGCGGTCAAAAGTTTAAAATTGTGTAGAAATTTCGATAGCGTCCAACAGTCGAAATGAAAATTAAAATTCAGATGACAATAAACAATTGCGAAATGCTTTCGATAGTTATATGCATGTACAATGTAGTTTAAAAACAGTTCCTTGAATTTTACCGTTTTCTTTTGTTGACGAAAACTCCTATGGTGATTCAGTCTGAATATTAGTTTAATCCAAATTAAACTTTTGAAACATCAAAATTTTCACATAAAATCCAAAAATTGATTCCAGTGTCAACTGCATGGTACTGCTATACTCCACGTACTGAACGAAAATTCCAAGGTTTCAACGTGGTCAAAAGTTAAATAATGGCGCCGCCAGCCTCGTGGTTTAGACTTATAGAAAGTTGATTCTTCATCTTCGGGGACAGCTAACATAAAATACACTTAAAAGGGGTCGTTTTGAAGTCCTCCACCATATCACGTACATGGGGGGACATATACTTGCCTCCCCATGCCGCTAAAGTTACATTTGCTAAAGAGCAATAAAAACACATCTATTTCCATAGCACGTTTATTTCAAAGAGACAGATAACATCACATGACAAATATGCATCATTATCATACAAAGGGACACAACTCTCACGACTAAACTGCAAAACACATACGACCATACAATACATATACATAACAAAATTCAATACCTGAATTGATGCCATTTCAATATTATCTTGTTTACATAAAACAAAAAATATCCTAGTAAAGATTGATGATTATTTGTGACCCTTTTGGTTAGTTCTTTATGGAAGCAGCTCTGTGATTCTAATTCCGAAACAAATGGGTATATTCCTGCAACGGAAACATTCTTTCCAGAAAACCAAATTTGCTTTTGTAAGAAGCTAATAGCATACTGTAGCATACTGTACAGTATATACAGTATAATTTGTTACAACTTCAAGAAGCCTAATAGTACTAATAGTTTTGTTATTCAAGAAGCAAATAGTAATAGAATGGGGTGCATTCTCTTAGCACCTTCTAGTATACTCTTGACTAGTTCAGATTCGCTTGGATCAGTAACGCCAGCAATACGATGAGCCCATTTTATGCTATAAAATGCTGTATCTACTGAACTAAAACCTTCGGATGACTCAATCAAATGTTGCAAGTATAAACCCACATAAAGTTTATTACACGGAAGTACTGAAGTTATCTCTTTGTATTTTTGTGTCCACTTTAAAAAACGTTTGAAACCTCCAATATATTTTGTAACAGTCGTCTTGGCCCTCGAATCTAAGACAGTTGCATTTAGATTTGAGTAAAGTAATCTGAGTTCTGTGTGCTTAACCGAACTTAACTGTGACCAGAATCCAGTCGAAAAAATGTTCTAAAATAGATATACAGTAATTATAATCTTTTTGTAAAAAGATAAAAATTCTATTACATACATAACATATTTACCTGAATCAATGCATATCAATCAGGTCCAGTGACCATACAGTATTACTAAAAGATTTAGTCCAGTGACCAAAGAGCATATAACGTCCAGTGACTTCCAACACACACACATTACATCAATATTCATATAGTAAAAACAATTCTGTAAATAAAAAACTTAATATTAACAATATGAAGCGTCTAACAAAACAGCTAATATAGTTCCTTTGAAATCTCCTCTCACAAAAATAGAGTTCAAATCATTTCCAGATTCGAAAATTCTCTCTGGTTCGTTGAACTGAAGCACATCATTTGTGTACTTTCTATATTTTAGACCAGTGTCAAAAATCAACGGCCAAAATGGCGATGAAGGCCAATTCGGAACTATCAAAGTTCCTTTAGCTTTGCATTTTACTAAATGATTTATAACCCTGCTAACCTCGGTTACTGGAGGTACTAGCCAGTTGTTCTCACCGGACCAGTCGCACGTGAAAGCGTCGACACATAAAGAACCTGGGTTCCAGTATAAGGAATTAAACTTTTGTAATTTCGTATTTTCAAAGCTAGCAAACCTATCTACTGAAAATGGACCCCATAAATCATTCAAGAATGTGAAAAATTCATCTGAAATACGCCAGTCGTCAATATCGACAATTCTACTTAGCATGTCTGCTTGTTCATTCTGTTCCCTTGGAATCCAGTTAACAAAAATAGTAATATCATTTTTGCGACAACAATCGTATATTGATAAAGCTAAAGACTGTAATTCTGGTACTTTACTACCCTTGTGAACTATTGTTACAGCGTTTTGATTATCTGTATAAAACGATACCGTGCAATGTTTAAGCAAACGTGCAAAACTTAATATAGACAACTCTATTGCTTTGACTTCCCTCCAAGTGGAGCTCTTCAATTTCTCATCGTCCGACCAAGATTTATGCATAATCTGTTTTAGATTATCAATATATCCGGCAGCCCCTGTATTGCTTGCATCTGTAAATATGTAAAATTCAGAATCCAGTCCCAACAATGAAACTGGTTCTAACTCAAAAATGTTATCTCTCCAAAATATCAGATCTCTGATACAAGCGTTACAATGATTTATATTAATAGATTGGTTCCAATCTTGTCTTAAATTTATAACTTCAAACAAACCTCTCGACATGATCTGTGTAATGTGACCTAAAGCAGGCGTAAAAGAAATGATTTTACCAGCTACTTTTGCTAACAATCTTACTTTCACTTTGCAGGAATTGTTAAGTATAATATCAACTAATTCAATTAAATCATTCTTTTTTCTATCTGGTATATTGAGTTTACATATATCTAAATTCCATATAAAACCTAACCACTCTAATTTTTGTGTTGGTGTCCAGTGACATTTATCTCTGTTCGGTACGAACCCCGATGCTATAAGATCTGACTTTACTAAATCAGAATGCATTTTACATGTGTTTTCATTATCGGCTAAACCGAACCCGTCATCTAAATAAACAACAACTTTGATTCCTTTCTTTCGCCAATGTTTTACTAAAGGTCTAACTACTTTAGTAAAGATATATCCGCTAGATTTCAAACCAAAAGGAAGTACAGTAAAAACAAAAAACTTTGTTACACCTCCTAATTTCCAGGAGAAACCTAAATATTTCTGATGCTCGTTAAAAATATCAATATGATGATATCCTGATCTCTTACCAAAAACGAATCCAAAACAGTTAGAAGATAAATACTGTTTAACTACTTTCCAATCTTCAAATTTAATCTTGCTATCGACTACCTGTTTGTTTACGTGTCGTAAATCTAAAATTAACCTGTGTTTATTTTTCGCAGTCGAGACGGTCAAAGGATTAACCACATGCGGTCTACTCGATACCTCACGTATCAAGCCCCCTTTCATTAAATCTAAAATAGCTTTTGATACAAATTCGCTGTTATCAAATGCCGATTTGTTATTTCTTAAGAATATTTCTTCGGGCTCATTAACCAAAAGAATTTTGTAACCATCTGTAATAACATTCAAAATGAAATCTGAAGCATTAATTTGTTTCCAAAAGTTAATCGATTTTTTCAAACGACCTTTAACATAAATATCAGAATTACAATTTTCATATTCATAAAATGTTTCGACAATATCATAATCTTGTACCTTGAAAATGTCACTGTTATGGTCTTTAAGAAGAAGATCCTCTGGGAGGTCCTGTCCTTGCCTTTCCCTTCCTGCAGTCTCTTGCCCAGTGCCCTTGCATGCCACAGTTGTAGCAGACGTCTGAGGTCTTGAAGCTATTTTGGTTGCCGAAACTTTGGCCGCTGGCGGCCAAGCCCCCTCGAAAGGGCTGGAGGCGAAATGTAGCATCAGAACCACCTGTACCATTATGTGCCATTTGAGCTGTTGAACCAGATGCTTCTGCCGGACGCTTTCTACTGCTGCGTTTATCTGTTTTCTCTGCTTTGATCTTTTTAACTGCCCTGTTATCTGCTGCGCGTATTCTTTTCTCGTCCTCCGAGTCACTGGCCACTTCATCTGAAAGGTATTCGTTTACCGTTCTCCAACCGCCCTCGGACTTATCCGCAATTCTAATTAATTTATTTCTCTTCTTGAGCTGAACAGACGAATCTTCTAAAACCCTAACTGCCTTTTTAGGTCTATTCTTCTCAATATAACCAATTGCTGTGCTTATACTATCTTGAATATCAGAGTTAAGCTCAAATTGTAACTGATTCCCCCTAAATTTAAAGGTATTCTCTGCTTTCTTTGCTCTCTTTACTAATGTCTCTGTAGTATCTGAGAAATTCTTCTCTATGCCGGAAAGTTTATTATTGAAATAAGTGGTCATTAAAGAAAACAAATCTGCATTTGAAACTTCAGGTGCCCTATCTTGCTCTGAATTACCTTTTCTCTTAGTTGGTTCAGCAGCCGAACGTAAGGCTTCAATTGACTTGTCAGGAGACTTGGTTAATTCTCTATCGTCGAGGTCTAGATCTGAATCGGACATCTTGAAAAATTGTCTGCAAGTCGAGTGGTCACCGCCCAGCCTTCGATAAACTTGAAAACCCGTTTTCAATCTATTATATACCTTACTAATTTGCATAACTAGTTTATTCTATTGTTAAACAATAGACTAAAATAGTCCGAAAATTCGTACGCATACCGCACATAAATTTATTGATTGCCAATGAGACATTATCCAACAGAGTTCAAATGACATTGCTTTAAGCAACTATAGGTCAAAGAACGGTCTATCGCAGGTTGCTTATCACTACCACGACTTCATACTAAACCCGTTACTATATAGTATTTGTTTTTTCATTATTGTTGTAGTAGATATTTACATCCATGTAATTTGGTCTTATAAGCAATCATATCACATCATTTTTAGTACATGTATCGACACAGAAAAGGCAGTTAACACAACACAGACGACAAACAAAACCATAGTTACTAGACACAAGTAAAATACCGTATCATAGATTGTTCGCAGTTACTGAAAGCAATGTACTATAACTTTTGATGTGGAAATCAAGTCGTCCTTTCATTACTCTGATATTTGCCGCTGATATCAGACTTTATATTTCACAGTAACTTTATGACGGACAATTTATCAAATTTAATTGTATTTCATTGTATTACATTGTATTATAATTACATTAAATGTATGTTTCACTATAATACGTTATTCTGATTGGCTAACTGTACATCACGTGTTATTCCTTAAGCAGTTGTATCACACAATAAAACTTTTCATTCATGATGACACGAGGTCCAACAATAAAGTGCACAGGTAAATGAAATAAAAACTTGATAAAAGGCGTGTTTTCATGATCCTATAGGTAAAAATGTAATTATAAGTATTGAATGCTTCCGGGCTTCATACAAAATGTACTTCGGTCAACGCTTTTACACCCCAATAAATTTACAAAAAAGAGCATTCAATTCTTAAGTATAAAATTATTGTTTGATTGTATTGCTTGACCCTTATGGGTGTAATTTTGCAATAAAGATTAGTTATAAAAAGAACATGGCACAATAGCCGAACTAAATATGTAAATAAATTCAAGAGAGAAAATTAAACAAACTGTTCATATATAGTGATTGGGGTAATTGATTGGAAATACATTGAAAAAAAAAAATTCCGATCCTATAGCATTGAGTTAAAATTCTTGACGTCAGTTTTGAAATTTGATCTAACTTATTAATATTTCATAATTAGAGATGTATCTCATTTAGAGTTTTGTGTCAAATCAGAAAATCAATTAACCTCTTTTTTGTCTAATTGTGTCGGTAAATAGTTATAAACGTAATTAATGTGTCAAGTAATTAAATGTTGACACACAACAAATTATTAATTAGAGACGCAAGCAAATAACAGAAATCGATTGACAATTGAAGTAACCAATGACAACACGTTTTCACAACGACTATCCATGTTAGGTAAATAGTTGAAGGTTAACGCATCTACACATTACACTATTACTGAATATTATAAAGTGTTATAAAATCGGAGGATAGTATTGCATTTATATATATTTATATATATGCTAGGATAAACAGAGAACTAGAGACCGCGTGTGTAACCGACAGATTCTTTTAAAAATAGGTATTTATTTATTTATTCACTCATACTGCATATCTAGGGGAAATCCTGCAATAGTGACTGCATGTTGGACATAAAGGAAGATAACTCGACCATTTCTGGTCTTGTTTTTTACTTACTTATCAAACTTTCCTACCTCACAACTTTTCTTCCCAATAGTTGACCTGGGGTACATCATAATGACATTATTGTCTTCCATGTGAGATGTACATGTAAAGCAAAATATTGTCCTATGAAATATTGTCTCGTGACTGTGTATCATGAAATTTTGTCCCAATCTATGAAATAATGTCCAGAAAAGGACGATTTCCATTTCATAGATGGAGAGTATGAAATTTTGTCTTGTTAAAGGGAGGTTATTCAATGTTATATATTGTGTATAATGAGACTTTATTTCATAGGTGGTCATGCAATTTTGTCCCATGAAAGTGAGGTTATAAAAACATTTAATATTTTGGATAATGATATCATTATAGTGTTTTATTTGATTGATTATAACAAACAAAGTTGCATAATTAATGTATGCTGTAATTTTTGGTAATACACATACTTTTCATGAAAAATAATTGTTTCAAAGTTAAAATCCAGAAACGCATTAAGACATTTTTTCATGGACAGTATTTCACAGTAAAACATTGGAATGGACAGAATTTCATAGTGAAATATTATCCATAAGGAGGTGACAAATTTTCAACGACAAGGACAATATTTCATCATGAAATATTGTCCAGGACAGTATTTCATTATGAAAAAGTGTTCATGGATGATATTTTCTATGAAATTTTGTCGGACAATATTTCATGGGGGATATTATTTTATGTTACATGCATACATTGTACTGTAAGCGCAGTATTTTTTGTCGGTGGAAATGGGACGATAAATCCGATGTCTAGTATGGACGAATACTGTTATATCTTATGCAGGGCAAGCTCATGTTGATTTTTCAGAAAATGTATTGTTTTTCGAGTTTCAGTTAATTTCATGTATCTAGGTGAACGAATATCGAAGGTACCATACAGAAATTGGACAAATATGCCGTTAAAACATATGTATGTGACAAATCAACATGAGCTTGCCCTGCATTACACGTAACAGTATTCGTCCATACCAGTTTTAAGCAAATTAAGTCGTCTCGCAGGCCTCCAGATTTTTTTGAAAATTTAGTGTTCACCCCAAGAACCGGTTTGGCCACAACATAACAATTTCAAGTTTATTTACAATTTACAAAGTGTGTATATGTTAGGTATGTTTAAATGAACATATGTTCTCATAGTTTAGGACTTTATTCACTATAGGTTGAAAAATACAGGCAAAGTTTAGATGTTTATGAAATGTCCTATATTTTGACTTTGGTGGAACCTTAAGGTGGCTCGGATGTCTTCCTGCATCTTGGATTTTGAAGTAGCAGTTATCAATTGGTCTAGATCTTTAATGAAATGTGCAAATTTTGAGAGTAGTATGTAATTCATCATCATTTTTGATTCATGTGTAAGAATTTTCGTGTTAATATAGAAAATTATGTGTTTTGTAATATTTACGGCTGTATTTTCTATGAAACACAATATTTTTGTTTGATTCATTTTTTTGTTCTTCTTTGCCACATAAGGGGAGATAACTCTTATAAAGTAATTTTTATAATAGAAAGTTTTACGAATTAACCTATTTTAATATATAGCAAGACAACAAGTCCGGTGACCCCATTTTTTCTTTTTATTTGAAAGCGTGTTATTCAAGAGCTATATCTTCTCACATTTTAAAATTATATGATGTAGATTTCTTTTTATCACTCAAAATTTGATTTTTCATGCATGACCTATGCAAAAGCTGACAATTTTGCACAACCTGTAGCGTGAAAAAAGTCCGGTGACCCATACTCTGAGCCCATACTTTTTATTATATTTTGGAAAAAAGCATGATAAAATCTACATTTTGACAAATTATTAAAAAAAATCTACATTTTGATTAATTATTAAAAAAAATCTCTGGATTTTAATTAAGACCATTATGTAAACAAATTTGCATTCAAAGCTGACGTTCCATTTATTGACTAAACAATTAAACAAAAATAGCTCAGTAGGTCTGGGTTATTTTAAGCATGTGTATACAGTATTTAAACCTCTTCAGGTAATACAATAAATCGAACAAGTTGCATAGTTACATGCAAAATATTAGGAAATAAATCGACGATCGGTTGCAGTTGTATGTTGATCTTCTTATATTGACGGGCATTTAAAACATTTTGGACTTTCAAAATGTACCTGTTATGACGTCAATACGTTGACCTACCTAGTGACGTATGGTACAATTATCAGATGAATTGAGAAATACCCGTGTGATAATTTAAATATATATATGTGTACATTGTAGATATAAAAGATTAAGCTAAGCGTGACAGTATTACTTAAAGTCCGTGGGATAATAGTTTGAAAGCAGAAACATGGAGTCCAATAAAGGTAAATCATGTTTGTTACTACACTTTTCGTTGTTTTGTTTTTTTGTGTGTGTAGATTTTTCAGTATTACCGGCCATCGCAGTATCGATACGGAGATGCAATATATGTGACACATGTATTAGTCTCATGTACGAAATGGCAAAATCTATTGTATTGCAAAATCTATTGTATTGCCATGACAGACAATCAATCATATCCTCAGATAAAAATCTGCTTTAAATTACACGATACATTTCGCTAGTAGAGACGAGAGTTTGTAACACAGATCCGATTGTATCTGCCGTACCGATAGCCGGTTATAGGATGTGTTCATCAAACGTCTGTTAGGGACTACCATTTGATTTTTAGGGGGGGCTAGGATGAAAAATGTTGTCCTGCATTTTTTTTAGTTGTAATCTCTGTCCTGCATTTTTATTTTCCACTCTATTCGGCTCTGCATTTTTTTTTATTAATGTATCCAGAGACATAATTGTATTATATGTCTCTGATGTATCCTGACATTTTTTACATAAATTGTCATCCTGCCTTTTTTTTATGCTAAGTTGCTCATTCTGCGTTTTTATTTTACTCAAAACGCCTGTCCGGCCTTTTTTCAAATTTCATCCTAGCCCCCCTTCCCCCATTAAAATCAAATGGTAGCTCCCTTATTTCGTTGAGATTTGTGTGTTCGAATACAATCTGAATTGACTAGGATTGTTGTTGTCCTGCCGAAACACGGTGGTGCTCTCTTGCACTCTGGACACTCTGGCTTCCTCCATCAATACAAATTGGCCGGCGTTTTGAAACTTTCATAATCTAATGCATTCTGGGTAATATTTTCAAAAGCGTACACCAAAACATTGTGATTGGTTTAAAACATACTAAACAATGGAAATTCAACCAATGTCGTAACGTTATTTTCATTTTGATGTGTGAATGAGATTACCCATAGTCCTTTAGATTCTGAAAAGGCGAATTGGCTGCCACGATATAGCCAATACAGCTGAAAGTAGCGTTAAATGTAATAATCAATCAACCAATCATAATCCAATCGTTATGTGTAATATGTATGGTCTTGGTAGACCCATAACTTTATAAATAAAGATTTCTTCGTCTACTACATATATTTGTTTTCTTATATTTAGCTCTACGTGGATATATGTGAAGTCCAAGGCTTTTGGACCGTTAATTAGAACTGAGGAAAACGGACTCTTCATTAACTGATTGTTATAAGATTTGATGTATACTGTACATGTTGTAGTTTGTATTTTGTTGTCACAAGCTTTTAAATTATTTGATATGCTTTACGACAATAACAGATTATTTTTATAATAAAGAGGTCATAAGAACTGAGAACAGTTAATCCGAAAATATTTGCTTGAATGTGTAGAAATCTCAAGTTTTTATTGTTATATATCCTGTTGTTGTCACAAACTATTCTGGAATGGAAATGAAGAATTTGAATGCTTTTAAATTTCTGTCTCATTAATAGAAACGGCAAACATATTGTTCCAATGGTTTGACCTTAATCCCTTATCTAATCATGTGATATTTGACAAAAAAAATGTAGACACACAGCTAAGAAAAAAAAACACGTTAACTTTCAAGTTTTCTCTTTTTACGGTGTAATTTGATATTAAACGTACAGTGTTGATATACTTTAGTAATTTTCTTTTTGGTGTACATTTTTGAACATGCTGCCTAACGTACGAGACAAACTGGCCAAGGCTCACATTTGCATCAGACTGCCTTTTAATTTCGTAACAAATTTGTTTTCTATATGCCTTCTATGTATATACATAGTTTATATACACGCCTTTCCAGTGATATCTTACATTCATGGTAGTAAACATTGACGAGTACTCATTTTATCAGAAATATAATCCATGTGATAATTAATTTTATTTAAGGTGGTACATATAACACTACAGGGAGATAACTCTGTAAAAGTCGGCTGAGCGTTTTAATCACGTTCTATTGTTAAGAAAATATTAAGCTTTTCAATGATCAAAATAAGAGTTTGTCAAACTGCTATATATATCCAATGAAATTTTCCCCATAAAGTGTGTGGTTCAATTCTTTATTTTTATATTTTTGTTAAAGGGTCAAATTACTTGTTTTGTCAAAATGTTATGAAAATTAAACGAGCCAAATTAATTTTAGTCGACGTGTTTGGTACCACCTTAAACGCAAAGTATGCACAAAGACTTGAAAAAAATGATTAACCAAAAAAAAAAAAGTGACTGTACATGTGCTGAATGGAATTGTGAATTTGCACAAAACTTGATATTCACTTGAAGATTTATATAAAATTACGACAAATTACACATGTTATAAGCAATAACCATAGTAACAAAACTGATTCGCTAGGTTCCACTTACATCATGATAAGTAACAACTTCCGGTTACAGGCTATGCTACATGTTAAAAAACACCTATTTGACCATTGCATTTTTTTTCAGTGCACGAAGCACCCGGAAGTGACAATGATATAGGATGCTGTGGTTGTATATTGATAGGATTATCATATCTTCTTGTCGGATTGTTTTTCCCGTTTTCTCTGTGTATGACTATCAAGGTAAGTCTATTACATTGTAGGCCAAACTAATATAAATGTCTGTTTAATTTTTTTATGTGTTTCCAATCCTTGTATACTCTGAAAAATGTTCTATCATACGACAACAGTTTAATTAAGTGGGAGACTCACTTGTCATATATCTTAGTGTTTTTTATATCTAATAAAAACTCGCGGTGTTGTAAGCAGGCATTGCGGTCATAAAAGTTTCAAGTACGATTATCGTACTCAGACTCCGACAACAACCAATCAAAATACTGGATTTTGTGATTTAAGTACACATTTTGTTCTCCGAATACTGTGTAATGTTTTAAGACCGAAGACCCAGATATCGTTAGGTTGCTGTCTCAACGAGAGATTGACATACCCTACATATATTTTTTATTGATATCTTACCTTACCTCTGTATCTTTAACCTCCTATATAGGAGAACCACACCAGTGTCTTCATAGGCACCAGTATGTCTAACATGTGCAGCAATATCCTCCACCTGTGTGCTTTATATATACGTGTAGTGCAGTCCAATACCATCGAATTTGGTTTAATATATACAGTTTATTTACACATTGTTCACAGCACTGATTCTTGGTTATTACACCTTTACGTTATTTTACGATATCAACGAATTTAAAGTTACAACCAAAGTTTGCTACGGTCAATACAACTGCATTGCACAAATAGTATTGCTGCAAAATAAAAATAAAAATAAAAACTATATGCTTTATATTTCAGATCGTGACGGAGTATGAAAGAGCAGTAATATTTCGACTGGGACGGGTTCTTCCTGGAGGAGCTAAAGGCCCGGGTAAGTTGTTCATAATTGATTGGTTTTTTTTTCTTTCTTCTATTTTTCCGTTTGAGGTTAACATACATATATAGGGGATATTACTCTTAAAGACATAGGAACGTTTGTGTCAATCCCTTTCTCATTTATTTTCAAACCTTTCAAGATACATATAAAAAAGAAGATGTGGTATGATTGCCAATGAGACAACTCTTCACAAGAGACCAAATGACACAGAAATTAACAACTAAAGGTCACCGTACGGCCTTCAACAATAAACAAAGCCCATACCGAATAGTCCGCTATAAAAGGCCCCGAAATGAGAAATGTAAAACAATTCAAATGAGAAAAATAACGTCCTATAAATTATTGTACCAAAAAAATGAACGGAAAACAAATATGTAACACAGCAACAAACGACAACCACTGAATGTATTTTGATTCTGCTTCACATGGATACTTAAAAGGCAATGATGAAACTTGATAAAGAAAACATATAAGTCATTAAAGAGCAATCTTTTTTAACACAGCTCCACCCCTTAACTTACCAATAGTCTGTAAAAAAAATCTATTGTTTGGTATTGTGCCTTTTCATTCAATATATATGTGTTACATATACTTGCTTCTGATGTTTATTTTATGAATATTTTTAGGGTGAAACTAACTGTCATTCTTTCTCTTTCTGTATGTTATATTTGCTTCATTTTAGGAATGTTTTTCATTTTACCTTGCCTTGATGATTTCAAGAAAGTTGACCTGCGTACAGTTTCATATGATATACCCCCTCAAGAGGTAAATAAAGGAAGATTTTAAAGGAGTCAATCGTTTCAAATTTTCTGCAGTTGTAAAAAAAAAATTGAATTTTCAATTTTTACCTGTTAAAAAAGAAGAAGATTCGAAGGGGCATACTTATAAATCGGAGGATAGACAACACAATGACTAGAAAAAAGAAGTGGGAAAGGCAAACAACGGCCAATAATAAGCTTCAATCGTCCTTAGACCTTCTTCTTTACGCAAATCCCTCCAACGTAGCAGCACACACAGCTAGCTGTCTTTACTTAACGGATCAGTTTAAAATAATAAACCTAATCCCACTAAAATTATTTCCAAGTTAAAATGTTGAATAAGTTCTCCACCGGAAAAACCCTACCCTATATGTTTAAACTGCAGAGGTGTGCAGAATGTAATTATACACTTCTCATAAAATTGAAGATTGAACATAAAACAGGTAACGCCATACAAAAAACCGGAGATAATTCGAAACAACTGTAGAATAAACTCTCCTTGCATAGATTAAGAACTTCTTCAATACAAAATTTTCTATTTTATGTTGTTGGAGTGGAGTGGGAAAGACGTCCAAGCGCAATTGAATAATATGTACTAGAAGATAAGGCACTCGAACTTGCGGACAGGGGATGTGTTTTCCGTGTTTATTTTCAAATTTCAATTTTCTTTTGTCAACTGAGAAAGTACATTTAGTAATTCATTTAAGGCAGTGGCTATTTTGCCGGCCGTCTATTTTGCCGGCTCTGATTAAAATATCTTAATTCAAGCCGGCAAAATAGCCTATTTCTATAGAAATATCTGTTTGACCGGCAACAGTAATATAGTGAATTTGTTGCCGGCAATGGAAAAATAGAAGTCTCCGAATTTTTTTTCAGGAAAGGTTAAACTTTTTTTATATTTGTATGTCGATGTTTTCTTTCAGATTTTGACCAAGGACTCGGTAACAGTAGCAGTGGATGCTGTAATCTACAGTCGGATATTTGACCCGACGATGTCGGTGTGTAATGTCGAGAATGCAGATCACTCGACACGACTTCTTGCAGCAACTACACTCAGAAACGTGCTTGGGACAAAGAATATGTCAGAACTTCTCAGCGAAAGGGATGTTATCGCCAGTTCAATGCAGGTAGGTTTTGCGATCATCTAGTTTCAGTGTTGTTTTTATAGTTTGTTCCCCGACTGGCCGGTCAGGATATTAAGGGATCATAGATTTATTCTTACGAGGAAGCTCTGAGCATGCTCGGAGCTTTTGAAGTAGGCTCTTCTATTTGAATATACTAGATGTTTACACAGGTGTTAATTGAGCTTCCTCTATAATGCTCTACTTTCCTTATTATAGAAGTGGTGTAGATTTGATTGACATCTTATTGGATCATGATAATTATTGTCACACAAATTGCTGAGAAGAGCCCACTTAAAGCTCCGAGCATCCTCTGAACATGCTCAGAGCTTCCTCGTAAGAATAAATCTATGATCCCTAAGCACGGGAGTAAAGTATTCAATTTTGACAGGATTCATTGCGACATTTAATACTTCCGTGAGAAAACTGATTGCGTTCATCCATAATACGGTTGACGATGAAAATCATTTAATTGTATATACAGTCAATTAAGTTCAAAAACTTAAATGTGACTTTATCGAAAAAGTTATGAAAATTAAAATTAAAGCACTATTTATAGGACAGTGAACCATAAATATCTTCTATGTTGATTAACAACAAAAGAAGTTTTACAAGGAAGATCATGGAAGGTATTAACAGTCGTTTTATAAAGGGACATGTGATCGTTATTTTTACGCTGTGAAAAGATATTTCATGTTCTTTTGTGCTTATATCATTTCCTGTAATATCAATAATTAAGTTTATTACAAATAATGCACTATAATTCCCGAATGGGGTTGATGGCATACATTTAGAAATACATATTTGATTTAGTAAAAGCGCATTTAATTTGAATAAAGAAAACATGCTGAAATATTTAATATTGATATTTTTAATGTCATTTACTTCTTACAAAAAGAGACGGACATTGTGCCAAACGCATATGTTAACTTTATATATTATTATGCACATTTTCCAGCAAATTCTAGACGAATCAACAGACCCATGGGGTATCAAAGTTGAAAGAGTAGAAATGTGAGTATTTTACAACCAACTGATAAAAAAGTGTTTCCTTATAAACTACCTTATCTGAATTATACTTAAATAGCACCAATATATATAGAAGCTTATCCAGAGGGATGGGTATTGCCCTAACCACCTTTATAGCACAATTTCTGATTTTGACTGCCAAGCTCTCTATGTTTCGTTGAAATTCTTGGACCTATCATTGGAATATATCGATTCAAACTCTTTGCTGTAAACTGCATACCTTTGTAACAAATAAATATGGTCATTTTCTTATCTCATATCAGTGGTTGTGCCATATTTTTCGGTTTTCTCCTGAATTTGATTTTCGGTGGTCATTGTTAATCTAGATCTAGATAAGTTTAAGGATGTACTTAGGTGAAATTAAAAAAATCTAGAATTTAAAATTGATACTATAAGTCGGAAGAGCATGAGTTGAGGAACAAAATAAGCTAAAAATATTGATAGGTTTAATGGAGCTCCTTTTCGAGATATTTATTTTTTTTAAATGGCGGGAAAAGGCTGACTCTGACTTTCCCGTTTGAATGGTTTCACATTAGTCAATTTTGGGCCCCTTTATAGCTTATATGTTCGGTGTGAGCCAAGGCTTTGTGTTGAAGACCGTACTTTGACCTATAATGGTTTACTTTTACAAATTGTGACTTGGATGGAGAGTTGTCTCATTGGCACTCATACCACATCTTCTTATATCTTTTTACCTTATATTTGCATTGGTATTATTTGTGTCTCAAATCGAAAGAAAAGAAATCTAGAATCTGCATATAAAATTTTGGTAAATGACCTTTTATGACCAATGGAAGTCTTATATGAAAAGAAAAATGGGTGTTATGGGACAAAATATTTTACCCTGTATCGTAGTAAAAAAAACAAGGAGTTAAAAAAACAAGGAGTCCGAACATCTGATACAAATTCTTAAACCTGACCTAAGTACATCCTTAACACTTGCTAATTATTGTTTGCAGTAAAGTGACATTTGCTTATACTTGTATTGCTTGGGTTGATGTTAACCTACATGTTCATTCATTCATTCGGACAACTGTTGTTTATATAGAGTTTCACCCATTTATTTTTCAGTAAGGATGTAAGATTACCTGTGCAGCTACAGAGAGCAATGGCTGCCGAAGCTGAGGCTTCTAGAGAAGCACGTGCTAAGGTGAGTAACATGGCAGATACTTTATATATTCAGATAAAGGGATAAAAGGGGTACATTCATGTACAACTTCTACAAACTGACCCAGGCGATAAAAGTGGAAGAGGGGACCTTGGTTATCAGAGAACACTTTAAATCAGTAATGCGTTTTTAATCGGTTGTTTCGTCAATTCTTTTTAAGCTCTCATGTGACATAGAAGTACCGTAATCATTGTTATTTAGAAGCTTAAAATATGAAATAAAAAATGTTTGAAACAAATGTACAAATGGTTTTGAAGAGTTCTGTCACTTACCATAGATTATACCTTCATCATATCTGGGAACAGTATATATATCTGTTCCTGATCATATATAGCATAGTGGAATAACCTCTACTGATGTCATTTGATGTCTGTGTTGTAGGTTTGCTGTCTTATTGTCGTAAACACCATATAAGATATTGTCCTCCTATTCACATGATATACATATTCATCTATAACAAGAGCTCAGTTGATCTTTAAAGTATAAAATCAAACTCGCCAATTAACCAAGATACCAGGACAGATAATGACTTTTAAAAACACCCAATGCTATTTGATATTAAATAGTACCTTTATTTTCCAAACGAAAACATTATAGTTTTACCTGAAACATGTTAATACCAATTCAAAAAAAGGATCATTTTCAGGCAAAAATGTTACACAAAAACCTACAAACCACATTTATTGAGTTCGAAGAAGCAAAATTAAAAGTATTTATAAATTATGCCAATCAAAGATTAATACTTGAACTTTTCCACAGGTTGTGGCAGCTGAGGGAGAACAGCATGCCTCACGTGCCCTGAAGGAAGCAGCCGACATCATGGCCCAATCACCAGCCGCCATTCAGCTCCGTTATTTGCAGACATTGAACAGCATAGCAGCAGAGAGGAATTCCACCATTATTTTCCCTCTTCCAATGGATCTATTACGAGGATTTATGAAGTGAATTAATTCTTGAAGGTGTGTGTTTGTGCATGAAGCTGCTTTGGGATACAAAGCATTTTTATCCACCGAAAATTACTTAATATTTCTACTTTAGTGCAGACTAAAACTGCTTCCTTGTTCAGACTGTTCCAAATAACTTTAAAAAACACCATTGAATGATTGAACGTGATGCAAAGCAAAATTGTTAATCTTATCATTACGATTGATGATCATTGATGTAGGTGGCGCATTTATCACTCAAGTGTGCAATATTCACATAACGTTGACAACATGTGCCTTAAGAACGTAGTTTGTTTGACTGTTATTTATTTATGTACACATTGATTCAAAAGTAGGGTATACTCAAATGTATTTTGTAAATATGATTGTATATTATTTATTTTACATTGAAATAAGTAAAGGTTACTCACACAAAGTTAATTCTTTCTGCCAGACAAGATCTATCATACAACTTAACTGAAACACGAAAATACTAATACATGTAGTATACAAGTCAAATCAACGGCAAGTACTAACCCAGCAGGCACACAACGTTGATTTAACATTGAATCAATGTTTATTTTCTATGTTGAATCAATGTTGAATTATTATTAGATTTTGCAAATTTGTATCAACGTTGAAATCCTATGTTGAATCAACGTTGATGTTCAACATTGAATCTATATAGAATAATAGTTGCTTCAACATTGTTTCAACTAATAGCTTAATTTGAATTCAGATTGAATTCAGGGTGAATACAATACTAGTATTCAACACGGAATCAAAATTGGTTAGTGATTGTGTTCAACTGTGTTTCCACCTAAACTAATATGTTTCATTCATCCTGTATTTTCTTTGTCTTGCAGTCCATAATTTTATACTGTAGCAATATTCAAGCTATTGTCTTCTCAAGGCCCTCAATATGCAAAACGCCATAGCAACATTCTGCCTCAGGAAACCTGATCCAATAACTGCTCCATTAGACCCAAGTTTGAAAAATAATCTCAAAACAAAATTGATTATCTTTAAATAAAGTCATTGTCTGGTTATATTTGACATGGTGTGTTCTTTAGTTCATTGTTGAAGACTGTATGGTAACGCAAAGATATATAAATAATGTTCTTTGGTTGATGGTTGTCTTGTTAACAATAGGTACAACAATAAAAAGTGTTTGGGTGCACAAAACTTTTAATACAATGTAGATGCCATTGACTGCCAATTACTTGTAGAATATCAGTAATTTTCAACAATAAAACTGAGTGACCACATTCGTGTGATGAGAGCATGGCTTGACAATGATGATGATAACTACCAATCAACTGAATAACAAATATGGGTGTTGAGGGATATCCTACGAACCATAATTTAACCACCAAGATTTTTTTAACATTTAACAACATGCTTACAACAACACAAATTATCATCCAAGAGAATTATCGATTTCGAAAGCGCACAACCCTTAATACACAAATTTTGCTCAATGTCTATTTGAAATATCTGAGTGGTCAAAATATAAAACAAAGTTTGCTGTTCGGACACTTCCTATCCTAAGTATGTATTCTAATGTCCAACCACTGATTATAGAGAAATATTCAATACGATAAAATTAAAATAAATTTATTTATTAATACTGAAACTTTTTATTTATTAATAGTGAAAATTCAACTTCTTTTTTCTCACACCTTGTCTTTTTGGAGCCTGTTTTAGAAAGTTTATTGTTTTTTTAGACACTTGAATTGTTGTTCCGTGATTCCATCTAGGTCTTCATGATGACATCTACAAAATCAAAAGTTATAACATTGTAAAGTTGTATTCTGTTCAACACATTTAACTATTTTAACTTCATCATGATATTACTTTAAAGTATAAATAAAAAGCATAAGAACCGGTGAAAACTAAAGTAAATAACAGTTGTCCTTTGAAGTCTCAACTACATTTCCTTTTAGATAGACTAGAAGGACCCTGGTATAATCTGCAAGAAAATCCTAACTTTTTTCCTTAATTTGAACAAATTGAAGGTTTATCCACTTATGTCTTTTTCTGTATTACTTGTGCTGCGGCATGGATATCTGACTAATTGACATATTCGAGGATGGTAAAGGGGGTTCTTAACACAGAAACACGTGAAATAAAAATTAAAAAAAACCACTGCACTGAAAATAAAAATTTGGATAAAGGAAGCACGAAAAATTAAATCATGAATATTATTAAGGAAAAACGTACTAGAAGTTAATACTCAGTCGTTATTGTAGATCACACAGTCATGATAATGGACACAAAGACCCTGCAGTCACCTTTTCGCTTCCGCTTGTTGCATCCGAATCGTGGAAAAGATAACTTGATCGCAATTAATATCCTGGGAACACAATTTAAAACAATCTCCCGACTGGACTTCGAATTTAGTCCTGGTTTACTTTTTTTTTTATCTTGAATGTTGGACTAGCACGAGAAATTAAAGAGTACCCAGACGAAACACGGAAAATAGATAAGAGGAAACAAAATAATGCATGTCGAAACCAATTACGAGAAATAAAACGCTAAAACACGTGAAATAAAAAGGCCATAAATGCAAATAACTTTATACCACCCTCATATAACCTTTATGTTTAATTACCTTGTTTCAAACTTTACCTCAATTTTGACAGTAAAATTAAAGGTTCAACTTGGTGAGTCATATATAGCTTCTGACCTTTCCATCCCAAAGTTGTAAACAAGCCCCCTTTTTATGCGATTAAAATTTCTTTTCACTTTTGATTCAATCATATGATTTCAAATAGTCAATGATAAAAATTCATGAGACGTTGCAAGATATCTTGGGAAGGGTAACATGCTATCCTGGTCCTGATCCTAAGGTCAATCCATAGATTGTCCTAAACATCCCCCTTTTTCACGTGTAAAACTTTTCAGTACTGTACAGTTTCATAACAACATGATATGTTCACATTTCTAAAATACGATAACGTAATCACAACAATTAATATAAATACTTACGATAAAAATGTAAAAGCTGTATAGAGGAAAGATATTGATAAAAACTCTGCACAAATCACTTGTGGTCTCGTTGGCGGATATTCAAACTTTGGCAACAAAAACAACTGCGCATGCGCATACCTGAAGTCTTAAAATAGAAATGTTACAATGCCGCGAAAATTTAAATCGTTATTTAAATAGATCTATCCGTTGTTTATATTTCAAGTTGTCAACCATTGTTTATGTACTGATGTATACGTCTTTCTCTTGGAATTAATAAAAAGAATAGAAAAAAAAAGAAATGAAAACAACATATTTGACATCAGAAGTCAAGGGAAAAGGTGGAGGGATCTTTTAAGGGGAAGGAGTTATTCACAAATATTTAATTTTATATTTACTGTATGATCCTGTATACACGCTGGTTCTTTTATTATATTTTTGGGGTGGGGTGAAATTTTTGAATTTTCAATTATTTCAATATTTGGGGTGCGAAGTTCATGATTAATTAGTAATGCTTATATATACACTGCGATTGTTTTATGTGTTATTCTATAATCACCACAACAATTACTGATAAATCTACTAAATATTTTATTTAATGTGAATATCGTTTTCAATTTGAAAATAATTGTGATGTGTCAAATACTTCTTTTTTGACAATTCTGGTATCCACAACTACTGGGTTTTATATATTGTTTATCCAACGTTGATTCAGTGTTGGTATTTCAACACAATGTCAATTCAACGTTGAAACAATGTACTAATTTCAACGTTGCATTGTCAACGTTGAATCAATGTTGAATATTTGTTGATCAATGTATAACCTAAAATCAACAAAGATTCAACGTTGATTCAACAAAGTGTGCCTGCAGGGTAAGTTGATAAACAGTTGAAAACTGGGGAGGAGGTCCAAATGGGGGGAATCGAAAATCAAGAAAATCAGACAACACTTTCGAAAAACAGACCGATTTAGTATAGTACATATAAAAAGGGAACATATCCATAAAAAATATACACCAAAAATCTTTTCAAATGCAATACAATTTAAGAGTTTCTTGGTTCTCGATACTTACGCATGTTTGATAAAGGACATACACCATTGAAGAAGAGTTACTTTTCTATTGTTCTCGCCTCTCCAGTTTTCACATTGTGTAGCAGGTTATTGACCTAAAAACGAAAGATGACGATAGGACAAACAAGTCAACACGAACCCCATCATAAGATAGGGTGCTCTTATGTGGCCCAGAAGCTTAAACGATCCTGTTCCACTAGTGACACCATTCATGATGCTCGTGGTAAGAACACATTTGGTGATTTCAAAATCGAGTAAAAGAGGACATGCTTGAGGTTACTACAATTGAAACAAAATAAAGCATCATCAACATGAACCCCAAAAAAGATATGGGTGATGTCCGGTGCTTTGGAAGGGTGAAAAGATCCTGTTCCACTAGTGGCGCCCTTTATATTGGTCATGGTAAGTGCACATTCGGTGATTTCACAATTGAAAAGAAGAGGACATGATTGTGGCTACATACATTGAAACAAAACACTACATAGAAAACTAAAGCCTCATCAACACGAACCGTACCATAAGATGGGGAGGGGTCCCGGAAGGGCTAAAAGATCCTGTTCCACTAGTGACGCCCTTCATGTTGCTCGTGGTAAGAACTCATTCGGTGGTTTCACAAACGAGAAAAAGAGGACATGCTTGAGGTTAGAACAATTTAAATAAAACACTACATAGAAAACTAAAGCCTCATCAACATGAACCCCAACATAGATATAGGTGATGTCAGGTGCTCCGGAAGGGTAAAAGATCCAGTTCCACAAGTGACCCCCTTCATGATGCTCATGAAAAGAACTTATTCGGTGATTTCACAATTAAGGAAAAGAGGACATGATTGTGGCAATTACAATGGAACATACAGTAACCCGTGGTCATCTGGGCCTAAAGATATCCCATTACGGTCAAACAACTCGTGATGGTGTCCGTAAAACATTCAAAAGAATGACTACCACTTCAAGGAACCCTTGCATGGTTCAATAGCTTTTTTGTAAGCAGCAACTCTCTGTCAAGGAAATCATTATAGGAAACGCAAACTCTGGAATGTCGTATCAACGTAATAGATATATTATCATTCTGCAGGCGCTGCAATGATGTTGCTATACATAGAAATGGAAAGTTAACAATTGCATGGAAAGCTGAAATCATCCCTTTTGTCTTTAAAATTAAGTTTTGATCTCAAACGACCTTCATTGACATTTTTAGATGTAAGCCAATATCATGAAGATATGAGACAGAATTATTTTAATATATTAAAATTCCCTATGTCGTGTATGTGGTATCCTTTATTTAAAGTTCTATGTTGGAAGCTATAAATGGATAAATATACAATATATGAACATTGTCGGAAAATATAAAATTTGTTTGTATGAGCTTAAGAAACAGGACGAAAAGCGAGGCTCGTAGCGAGTTATATATTTTCCGACAATGATCATATATTGTTTTATCCTGAAATTGACTCCCAACACTTGAAAAAGTTTAGTTAGTAAAATCAAATGCATTGTCTCTAATTTCTCAAAGAAATCCAAATAGTTTTAACGCGGACCGCGAAGAGGACCCTAAAATGAACTGGTATGCAAAAAGAAATATCCATATTACCACTTGCTCAACATGGAAGCGGGATAACAGGACACTTTATTTGTACAAATAAAGCAAAAAAATATTTGTATACCTGTTATTTGGTTGGCCAATTGCAGGATAATGTAAATTAAATGTTCTAGTGTTAACATACAACAATCATTCATTACATCGGTGTTAAGGTCTACTTTGAACATAAGAATGTATCCAAAAAAAAACAATTAATGATTTTAATTCAGTGGGTATATATTTTAACAACTTTAGACAAATAGTCTTAATATCGCTAGGTGTTTAATTTTTAAATAGCCAGCCTAGGTCATTAAGGGTATGATGAAAGGCATTGACCTATACTAGGTATCAGAAAATTTCATACTTTTGTCTCGTGGATTTGAATGACATGTATTTTTATTCTCGTAAAACAAAGTACAATAGTATAGAAACATAGCCTATACACAAATATGAGTCTATACTAAAGACAAAGATGCGCTTCTCTTTGGTTTTTCTTTTGCTCCCGGTTTAAAGTAGGTTTTTCTTTTGCTCCCGGTTTAAAGTAGGTTTTTCTTTTGCTCCCGGTTTATAGTAGGTTTTTTTTTGCTCCCGGTTTAAAGCAGGTTTTTTTTTTTATTCGAGGTAAAAACCAAACAACAACAAAAAATCTGATCAGAAAATCTTTAAAATTTAATAAAAATGGTTGTTCAAAGCGGACATTTGAACATTTATATTATATGTCTCTGGTTCAAAATAAAATTAAGATGTCTCGATCGGTGGACAAGTGGTCTAATTTAGTCTTATTTGCATGAAGTTTTTTATTAGTTGTTATCGGCTTTGAACTAGCTGTCAGTAACTGCGAGTACTCTCAGATCTGTACATAGTGTCTTTTTGTTGTTGGGATGTACAAGTACCCGGCCACGTCCACTTTGTGCTTTTGTTAGATGTATTTCTATTTGTATCCGTCTGATGAGCCTTTTTCAACTGATTTTTAAAGTTCGTTCTTATATTGTACCGTTACACCACTGTCCCATGTTAGGGGAGGGTCTGGATCCCGCTAACATGTTTAACCCCGCCACATTCTGTATGTATGTGCCTGTCCCAAGTCAGGAGCCTGTAATTCAGTGGTTGTCGTTTGTTGATGTGTTACATTTTTTTGTACATAAATTAGGCCGTTGGTTTTCTCGTTTGAATTGTTTTTACATTTGTCATTCATTTCGGGGCATTTTATAGCTGACTATGTGGTATGAGCTTTGCTCATTGCTGAAGACCGTACGGTGACCTATTATAGTTGTTAATCACATGTGTCATTTGGTCTCTTGTGAAGAGTTGGAAATCACACCACATCTTTTTGTCGAGCGCAACAGCGAGACATAGCGATCCTACATTCCGTCGGCGTCGTCGTCGTAGTCGTTGTCGTCGGCGGCGGCGTCCACAAATATTCACGAGACCACAATTATTTCGTAGTGCATTTCTTTTAGAACATAAATGAAAATTAAAAAAATCCCACTTGCGCTTTCTCAATGAAATTTTTACAGTGTGTTTGACATCTTTTGGGACAAATTATATCAAAATTATAGAAAACTTCACATCGGCTCTTACACAAAATATGGACAAATATTGGAAAGTAACCCACTGTCAACACTAGGGACTATAAATTTCTGTTTATCCGTATTTTACTAATAAATGGACTTAGTTGTTCTCCAAGTTAACATTACATTCACTCCGTGGTTAAAGTTTTTAAAATTTTAATAACTTTCTTAAACTATGCTGGATTTCTACCAAACTTGGACAGAAGCTTGTTTATGATCATAAGATAGTATCCAAAAGTAAATTAAAAGTAAATTTTGTAAATAAAAAATCCTGTTTATCCGTATTTTACTAATAAATGGAATTAGCTGTTCTGTCAGTTAACATTACATTTCTCTCCGTGGTTAAAGTTTTTGAAATTTTAATAACTTTCTTAAACTATCCTGGAATTTCTACCAAACTTGGACAGAGGCTTGTTTATGATCATGAGAGTGTATCCAGAAGTAAGTTTTGTAAAAAAAAAAATCCTGTCTATCCGTATTTTACTTATAAATGGGCTTAGTTTTTCTGCCAGTTAACATTACTTTCACCCTGTGGTTAAAGTTTTAAAAAATATATTAACTTTCTTAAACTATCCTGGATTTGTACCAATATTGGACAGAAGCTTGTTTATGCTCAAAAGCTAGTATCTAGAAGAAAATTTTGTAAACATTTATTTCCTGTTTTTCCGTATATTACTTATATATATAAAAGGACTTAGTTCTTCTTCCAGTTAACATTACACACAGTCTGCACTCAAAGTTTTTAAAACATTTATTAGATTCATAAACCATCCTGGATTTTTACCAAACTTGGACAGAAGCTTCTTACAATCAAAAGATAGTATCTAGAAGAAAATTTTATAAATCTATAGATTTGATTGCATACTGTTTTCATTTTTTACAAGCATAACTTTTTTCATACATTTCAAACGTTTTATTTCATTAACTGTTAATCTATTATGTGCATTCCTCTATCAAACTGAAAACATAGACAACAGCAAAAGTAGGCGAGACACTGGGTTCCGCGAAACACTTACGAATTTTTTATAAGTAGTAAACTACTGTATTAATAGCCTGTCAGCTGTCAATAGTACCGAGTTAGATCTAGAACGTTTGACTCCAATTTTAATTTACTAGTATTATCAGTTTTCCTTTCGAAGGTCGGTGGTTCTCTCTGGGCACTCCGGCTTCCACCAATAAAACATCGCCGCCATGACAAAGCCATTAGAGTTGAAGGTAGCTGTTGACTCTTAATAATAAATTAATATATCAAAACATGATATATATAGAGACTTTTAAATCAATTAAAAACAAAAGAATGATATTGATGGTGAAACTGATAGGCACCAATTCAACCTGTTAACAGTGTCCCAATATTGTTTTGTTTATTTGTTTTGGTTTTGGTTTATTGTCATAAATATACAGAAGAGAGAAAATGGACTAATAAAATGAACGAAAACAGAATTGAAGACCCCGGTCTTCGTTCATTCAGACCTTCGCTAATACTGTGATGACTGTCGTAATCTTGACTTGGTACCACCATACACTTTCGAACGACTTAAACCCGGGTTTTAGATCGCGCTAAACTAACAACGTGCTGGATAGTTTAAAAGGGCATTAGCTGTCAAATTCATCTTCATCGATTTTACTCAAATTCTCATATTTGATTTATAACACACTAAAACGTTTTTCCAAATTACAATGAGTCTGAAATAAACAGTTAACAATGCATGTACTGTATAAAATATATCAGAATTTCGTGTGTATTTTAGCCTAGACGACATCTTATTACCTATCGAGATGACCTGCGAAAACTGCCGACGGTCTCATAACCCGATATAAACATAAATATAAACATAAATAATTAGCGACCTCGTGCAATTGGATTTTTCTCTAGTTCTGTTTGATTTCATGTTTTAAAAAATAAGTTAGTTATCGTTTTTACCTGTATAAAAATGTATTTGTGGATCGAATCAGTCAACGAAATGGTTCACCTTTGTTTCACTTTCAATGTTGACATTCTTTTCCTTTTAATAGCTGAACATGACTAATACATGCGCAACCAATCTTTAGCTAATGGGTGAAATTGAAGGTCACATTAATACGGATTCAATGAGGTCGAATTATTCACTTGCAAGTAAATAATTCATCACCGGTGTTTCTTTGCTTATTTTGACAAAATTGAACCAAATTGGCTGCTAAAAGTGAATTTTTATTTCATTATTTCACTTTTACTAATGTTTAAAACAAACAAATCATATTCATTTTTTTTTCAAATCTCGTAGCTAATGCCCCTTTAATGTGTTTCTTGTATTCAGTGTCCAAATGGAATTACATGTATGATGTGTGAGGAATAAAGCATAATTGCGCAAATTTTGTTTCCACAAACCATCGTTGAAAATAAAAACAAGTTGTAAAACTGAACATATTTCGATTCAGAGGCAATTTTTAAACTCGGGTGCAGCTTGGATAATCATAGAAAAGAAAATATGTAGATTCATGTACAGAATATTTTTTCAAATGTACTATAAAAAAAAAACGAAGATAAATAAACAAGCTCACTTTCCAAAAAGCTACATCGAGTTGTTTGTCTTTCTCAATTACTACCTTCTGTTATTGTGTGTGGCTGCAAGGTGTTGCAATGATGGCTTAAAAAGCGAAGAAGTAAATCAAGATATACCCATATCGTATACCAGTTGTCTGCTTTAAAAGATCCCGACAATATTAAGTGACCGTTTACCACTAAAGGGTTTGATGCGAATGTGGTTGGAATGTAGGTTTACAAGGTTAATTCTTTGTGGTATTTAAAAGGAATACAAGGGGCAGAGGTATCTATTAGAGATATTGGTTCACATTCCTCTAGTTACATCAGAAACCAGTTATGTACTAGTAGTCTTTTGCATTTAACGAGCATTTGAGATCTTTTATCACAGTTCCTGCACACTAGAAACCATGTTTGTGTTTAAATGAGCAATAACAATTCAAATAAAATAAAATAATGCACTGGTTTTAATTAAAAAGAGAGGCGGATTGTTGAACGTATAAGTCGAAAACCAACTGTAAAATTTATGTCATGGCAAAAACGAAATCCGAACCCAAGACAAACAACAGTCCACGAAAAACCAACACAGAAAACTTGATAATGAGCATCAAGAAACCCACCAAAAATAAGAACCAACGACAACCACTGAACTACAGTCCCCTGGCTAGGGACAGGCACATAAATAATGTGGCGGTGTTAAACATGTTTATGAGCGCTCAATCTCACCCCTTTTCCCCAAATCTAGGACAGCTATTGTATGAACGTCTTACTTTCAATGCCAACAAATGTGAAAAGCGAAATACCTTTCAATTTGTTTGTACAGTTATCAGACCGAGGATGTTTAAACAACGTGAGGGTTTGGTAAACAATAATCATTATAATGTTGTAGAAATCTATATAGATTTTCAATAAGTTTATTTGTTAACATACCACTTCAGTTCATGTTTGCAATCGATTGTTCCTGTTTGTTATCGTCGATTATAAATTAAAACATAAATTAGTAATTGAATACACATGAAATGAGTTTTATCAACCATGGCATTGACGACAATAATAAGTGTATTGTTTTCTCGATCAATGAGGTCCTTGTAGAAATGTTTAATAGGTTTACACAGTGTTAAATTTATTTATTCAATATTTTTGTAGTATTTTTTTTTATCAAAAATTCTTCTTTTCAGTTACGAATGTCCTTATTTTTTATTTATCTCTCCCTTTTTTTAAATTCAGTATTTTTTTTTTATAAATGTACCTACAGACCTACAGAGAACACAAATTAGATGAAATACCTTGAAAACCTATAGATCATTTGGCCTATACTTATGTTTCTGTACTTCCAACAGAGATTATTTGGGTAAACATGTACTTACGAAATTTGAGTGTGTATATACTTACGACATTCGAGTGAGTATACTTACGAAATTTTAGTGTGTATATACCTACGACATTCGAGGGGGAATACTTACGAAATTTTAGTGGATATATTTACGAAATTTGAATGTGTATTTACTTACGACATTCGAGTGGGTATACTTACGAAATTTGAGTGTGTATATACTTACGAAATTTGAGTGTAAATATACTTACGACATTCGAGTGGGTATACTTACGACATTTGAGTGCGTATACTTGCGATATTCGAGCACTCTTTAAAAACACTAATAACGGGCACGTGTCATTAGAATAAAATCCTATAAATAAATATGAATAATAAGGTGGATATCTGCCACTTTGGCATGCTTATCTCGAATTAAGATTTCCAATAGTATGTTTACGTTTCCTCGTAACCTGCAATGTTTAGCTGATAAAACCATTTAATAATTATGACGTTGCGCACGATGTTGGTACCAATTCCATTTTGCTATAAATTAGCATAAAAATAAATACGTAGATTGGTCAGTTCGATTAAAATATAGTGATTTCTGATTGAATTCATTACATTAAACTTAAAATAAAAGAAAAAAAGGAACCGAAATTTAAAATACCACATTTTTTCTCCGATCATCATAAAACTTCACAAGAATATTGCTATTGTTATACATTTGTAGTTATTCGCGTGTGAAAGCCAAATCAATATCACTGAAACCGTATTCCGGAAAATGTTGTTTTTGAAAATGGTCTGATAAATATTTTGCGACAAAGAAAGCATCGGGAATGATATAGAATATAGAAAGGAAACGGAAACGGGAAGAAATGCAACAACAGGAGTATGTACAAATGGATAAATATGCTAAAAATAGGAGAATATGAATTCAAAATCAAATTTATATTAAAAATAAATCTGTGTAAATTTGGAAATTAATGTATCGGATTCATTAATGCGAACTGCTGGCGAAAGGAAAATTATCAATTATGGCCTGGAAAGACTGACAACTCCTTTAAATGAATATTCATTAAAAAAATATCTATACGACCACTTTGAGATTTATTTGTAAAACTGCATTTTTTCAGACAAACCGAAAACGGTTACCAAATTCAGTAGATTGACCTCATCAACAATATGCTTGAACACCTGAAACTTTCTTTGAAATCGTCGAAATTGCGCGCCTTATTTTGAGAAACGTCGTGAAACGCTAAGTAGTACCAACATCGTGCGCAACGTCTATGTGACGTGCTTAGAAATCGTTGTCTGACGTAGTTTACTTTTGGTGTTTATAAAAGTTGATTGTTTTGGTTGATTGTTATTGGGTTTTTTTTGGTATGTCCAGTACATCATAGATAAATATCAGTGGTGTACAATCCACTAAACCTAATCCAATTTCAGATGACAAAGGGTCAATACCGGGAAGATGTTGTATATCAATACAGGACATGAACGTTCTCATATTTTTCCATTCAACATATGAGCTGCTTCGAATAGAAATTGACCTTATGCAAATGCACATGTACATGTATGAGACTTTTGGTTGATTTTAGAACATTCAAATATGAAGGATGAATTTTGGTCGGTTTTGTAGGATTCTTATAACAACTCAATTATCAAATAGTTAAATACTTTATGTAAAGATTTTTTAACCTGAAATAGAAGAGGGGTGAATAGAATAGGATGGGTTAAATGATTAAAGAATAATGCCCTTAAAAAATGAAGATTAGAGAATAACGGGCAAAATAAATGAAGATTAGAGAAAAAGGGGTTAATTTTTACAAGATTAGAGAAAAAAGGGGTTAATTTTTTGAAGATTAGAGAAAAAAGGGTGAAAATTAAATGTTTACAGAATAACAGACAAGGCCCCAAAATGACTAGTGTAAAACCATTCAGACGGAAAAACTAACGGTCTAATCTATATAAAGCATATTTACAAAACAGTAATCATGGCAACATATTTACATTAACCTGCCGCTACTCTGAGATCGAGAGCGGGGCGAACCGGTGCGTCACATGGTCTTCTTTCTCCTTTTAGAAAGAGAGGCAAAAGATTCCAAAGGGAAATTCAAACTCATAAGCCGAAAATAAACTGAAAACGCTACGGCTAAAAAAGAAAAAAGACAAACAGACAAACAGACAAAATGACAAACAACAGTACTCAAAACACAACAAAGAAAACTAAAGACTGAGCAACACGAACCCCACTATAACTTGGGCGATCTCAAGTGTTACGGAAGGGTAAGCAGATCCTGCTCCACACGTGGAAACGTTTTGACCAATAAAAATAGAAAAATGGGCAAATAAACATTTTTTTTTCCAAACAATGAAATACTTGTACTATAGTACATGTATATCGAGGCAGATGAAATTAAGTCTTAATTCACATTATTCACTCTATAAACAGTTTGTATGGTGACAAATATACTAATTGAATTTAACTTTAATTTTATTGCCATTACATAAATCATTTTAAAAAGATTTGTGACAGTAACATACAAAAAGATAATATTTAAACATTTTATGAATGCAAACATACACAAAAGGACAAAAACAAAACCATAGGAAAACATATCCCATAAAATATTTACAAGTAAAAAAGCATTTTAGGAATATTTGATAATTAATCATACGTTAAATATTGAGGGGGGTCGGAGGGGTCCTGATCCCGAAATCCCGAGGTCCCGAATTTTAAGAAAGTAAAATCCCGACATCCCGAAATCCCGAGCTTAAAAACACCCGATCCCGGAGTCCGTATAAAGGTCCGACCCCCCCCCCCCCCCCCAAAAAAAAAAAAAAAAAAAAAAAACTTAGCATTTTTAGGAATTTTATATCAAATAACTAGTATTTCCATTGTAATGGTAGCATCACAAAATATTGCTACATCATGTTTGACCCTTCTCAATCACTACCTTCTGTGATCTTCTGTTATTCTGTGGCCTGGGGCTGCAGTATGTTGCAAATGGAGGCTAACACAGCGAAAAAGTAAAACAAAATATTCATGTTTCATTTTCAATGCAAACCCATGTGAAAAGCAACATATCTTCTATACACTAAATTTGTTTGACCGAGACCGTATAAACGACGTAGATTGCGTTGAGGGTTAAGGTAAACATTAATTAAGTACAAATCTATATATTTTCAATGAATTTATTTGTTTATGTATCACTTCATAACATATTTAAAATCGATTGTTCCTGTTTGTAATAGGAAATTATAAATTAAAACATAAATTATTTATTTGATAAGCTTTGTCAACCATGGCATTAACGACAATAATAACTGTTTTGTTTTCTCGATCAATGAGCTTTTTATAGATAAGTTGATAATAGATCATAATAGATTAAGACAGTGTTGACTTTATATATATTTGTGAGTCAGTTCGGTATCGACTATTGGCCATTCAGATATCCTCGGAAACAAGATTCTCGGAACGCCTCGAAAATGTTCGATCAATTGTACAGATAATTATTTATGTCTTTGAGACGGTCCATGCACGTGATATTGCATGTGTATTTCAACAACAAAACTTCATTCGTAGATCGGAAAGTAAAAAACTAAAAGACTAGATTGCAGTTACAAAAATCATTAATATACCCACCACAACTGCCTTTTGACAGAACATATGCATTTTGATAGGCATTTTGATGTGAATGATTAAATATCAAGAACAATAATCGCGCAATTATATATATGTCTATGAGACGGTCCCTATTGCTCCGATTAAAATTCATTATGTTTTGACGACTTATCTATACATGACTAACTACTCATGGTAGAGGTGGTACAAATTTAAGGATTCCTGAAGTTACTTAAATTAATCCAAGTATTCTACTATAAGAAAAACTTAGTTTTGAAGAATATCTTGGTTTAAGAAGATTTACCTGAACATGCTCTCAAAAGAACCAATGTATATAAAAAGGATATGTTGGGTAAGTCAATAGGACAGTAACACAATTCCCCCCCCCCCCCCCAAAAAAAATGAAACAACTAAAGGTCAATATACCTTAATGATGACCATCCTTCAAAGTCACATGTCAAGCTCTTACGCGTCCTGAATTTAGATAAGTAATGTGAAAATTCACGTTTTTAAATGTCCAATGTGATTTGTACAGACTTTAACACTAACAGTGTCCTATCCCATATTCCCCCAGGACTTAAATTTGCAAATACATTAGATGTGTGGTTGTCACAGACAGCTTCAAGAATGGGTATAAGGCCAACACTGAAAGGGCAATATATTGAAGGCATCCAGGAAACAAAATATGAAGGAATGAAAGATATAATAAATGCATCCAGATTAGCAAGCACATTGAGTGCTAATATTCAGTCATATATTGCGATTGGTCGTTGCAATTTGCATGTACATTTCTGGAAATTGCAATAAGATTTGGACTTTTTATACTAGACGAAAGAAAAACGATAAAATTCCAAGTAACAGATAAAATAAAACAGTCAACCCTTAAAAAAGGTAAAAACCAACGGTAACTGTGTACACTTTTTTTTTTATTTACAACTAAAATCCAACTACAGTGCTTCAGTTTTCATTTACTTGTGCAAGAATCTACACAGTTTGATGATTTTAAACCAACAATGTATCCAATAAAATGTTTTATAACACCATTAGTACCTTATTCACAGTCATTCATTTCATATCGAAGGCAAAAAAAATCAGCGATATTTTTTTGCTGACCTGTTAGCAGTCTCGAATTCACGTATTGCTTTTCTTATTTAAAAGCAAGCAACTTGTTTGGTTTGGTTGGGGTTTTTTTTTTTGGAAAGGGGGGGGGGGGCAGCGGGGCGGGACGGAGGTGATGTCCATGGTTGATCTCGAACGAACCTGGTAGGATTATTCAAGAAACATGTGCCGTGCTTTTATTTACTAACCCAGACCCTGTACCTCAAAAATAAGTGGGTCTGCCTGATCCATCAATTCAAATTATCTCTGCTGAAGAAAAAGATGCTTGAATATCATATTGGAAATAGCGATCCAAATTGTGTTACGCTTTTGTGTCCATGGTTATTGGTTAGTTTTTATGTTGTTTGTATACAACTAACTTTCGAATCAAGGTTGTCGGCTCTCCGAACTTTCATGAAGTCCTGCGTTTAACAAAATACAAAAAACCGGTGACGGCAAGGATTGCAATCGCGTGATTGCCGAGTTTATGAGCTTCAGTCCTTGCTTGGAAGTTGGTTTGTATTTAAGGCTTCTGTCTGCTGTGCAAATCATTGTTAGTTATATGTGTGTAATTGTTAACTTTTTATACATTGTGACTTGGTTGGAGAGTTGTCTCATTGGTACTCATACCACATCTTCTTATTTATATTGTTAGACATTGTAAATAAGTAGTTTAATTTTTTATCAAAGTGTTTTACTGGTATAACTTCCCTTATCTTGGAAGTCCGTTTGATTGTGCGGGCATATTTATACAGTCTTTCTTCTTTTCGGTTACGAATGTAATTATTTTTCTTTTACCCCCCCCCCCCCCCTCCCCCTTTCCCTTGTTTTGATAAACTCTAAATAGTTGTCAAATCTTTGAAAATAAGTTTTGAGTCATCTTAAGCATTAATAATTCTTTACTTAAATTTCAGCCATCTTTAAGCATTAATAATTTTAATTCTAAAATTTAGAAAAGTTTGAATGACCGTTTTTTAAAACGGCACTTATAATTGTGAAATAATTGAATTCATGGTAAATTGGCACTACCTCCTTCAAATTTCGAAAAAAAACTTGTCAAAAATCAACTGGAGAATTAGCTATACATTTATACATTGTAGTTCCTTTGATCAGAAAGAGTCAATTATTTTTTAGAAAAAGCTGAACCACGCAGTAAACATATTAAAATCTATAAAATAACGATGATGAATTAGTGTTTGACGTCCAATGGCAAATATCACATGCATATCCAGACGAGAATATGTTAATGTGATATGCATATGAACCTTGCTACGTAATAGACCAACACGCTGATTTTTAACGTGCTAGTTCAAAAAATTAAAATAACACTTAATAAATATGTTGTGTCCGAAGTGTTTTTCTGGATTTCAGTACCTTTACCAAGGAATGCTCAAACACAAAAAAACATTGAAAGCAAAGATTATAAAAATATACTTGAAACTATGGAACGCCATAGCTGTCTTATGTGTCTTTTTTATTGCTTTTCTATTATAAGATGGTGCTTTTCTATTATAAGATGGTGCTTTTCTATTATAAGATGATGGTTTTCTATTATAAGATGGTGCTTTTCTATTATAAGATGATGGTTTTCTATTATAAGATGGTGCTTTTCTATTATAAGATGGTGGTTTTCTATTATAAGATGATGGTTTTCTATTATAAGATGGTGCTTTTCTATTATAAGATGGTGGTTTTCTGTTATAAGGTGCTTTTCTATTATAAGGTGCTTTTCTATTATAAGGTGCTTTTTTATTATAAGGTGCTTTTCTATTATAAGGTGCTTTTCTATTATAAGGTGCTTTTTTATTATAAGGTGCTTTTCTATTATAAGGTGCTTTTCTATTATAAGGTGCTTTTTTATTAACCCCCAGGGGTATAAATGTGCATTTCATTAATAAATAAATAAATAAAATAAATTAATAAAAACTTTGAGCTCAAAATATTGACTTGAGTAAGTTCACCAGCACACTAGAAGACCTGATATATAAAATTTTTATTACATGTATTTAATTAGATTACTATCTAATTTTGACACCTGTCGTAATCACTAATCAAGCAAATAATCATGTCATTTAAGTTTTCACACCTGAGACATCAAATACATTTAATTGAATTAACTTATATAATCAGATGGCAATCAGAATCCAAACAAAGATTACAGTGAACTGAACTTTTTATTAAAGAATGCCAAAACTGGCTCTCTCTTTTTTTTAAAGATAAAACTAGATAGCTGACATGGATTAAATTAAAGTGAGACCACCAATCTGCCGGTATCAAATCATTTGAAAAAACAACAACAATGTATTCCAATATGACCTTTAACATCGAAGAAGTAAACTTGCGTTCAGTCGTGTTCAGACACTTTACAATAGAAAATAAAGGACGGGCATCGAACACAAAGTTACTTTTGTATAATACTGCACTGTCACTAACTAGTCTGTCACTATATTTAAATTTAAAATTGAGGCAAAATATATTCACCATTCGGTGAGGGGTCTGGCGGTCGCTCAAGACCCCCAGAAGCCTTGAAAAAAAATACGCAAAATCGTGCATCCCGAGAGCTTCTCGGACTCTTAGGAGGCACATCATTTGAGTGTCCTTTCCCTTGGAACCTCAGTCTCCAAAAACAACAAAAACACCAGCCAGGTTAAAGACATCAGCCAAGTTGAAAACACCAGCCAAGTTAAAAAATACCTCAGTCAAAACAGAAAGGTTGTATAAACACCGAAATCTACTAAGATTGAGGTATGCTGATAATGGCAGTCAAGATCATCAGATACTTCTTACTGACAGTCAACCTTCTGTGAAGAAAGAAAATCCTGTTAATATATTTAAAACCAAAGACCTAAAATACAATTATAGATGTGCGAATCTCTTCATGTATCATATATGTCTCTGTTAAACACATCGGCGAATGTGAATTCAGTCCGGTCAACTTTTTTAGCAGAAACATATTTTTTTTTACTATAAATTTATATTTTCGTATAATTTGTTTTTAAATCTCACAGATTCCTGAATTACTTGGACAAATATTGTCAAATATATTAACACTTGTTGTCGACAAGTTGAATATATGTACAGCGTATAACGACGAGTGTGAATACCGTCCGGTCAACTTTATTTGCTCAAAAATATTTTTTTTTCACTTATTTTGTTTGATTTTCATAAAATATATTTTAATATCTTTAAGGTCTACAAATATTAAACCAATCTACCGAATAACAAAAAAGTTATGACTATTTATATCTCGTCCGGTAAACCGTCCTGTCACTATCCGGACAATCGTCTTGTCATTAGTGGTTCCCCACACTCCCGGTTAATCACGGGAACCACCATCACATAATAAAAAAGCACCTTATAATAGAAAAGCACCTTATAATAGAAAAGCACCTTATAATAAAAAAAGCACCTTATAATAGAAAAGCACCTTATAATAGAAAACCACCTTATAATAGAAAACCACCTTATAATAGAAAAGCACCTTATAATAGAAAAGCACCTTATAATAAAAAAGCACCTTATAATAGAAAAGCACCTTATAATAGAAAAGCACCCTATAATAGAAAACCACCTTATAATAGAAAAGCACCTTATAATAGAAAAGCACCTTATAATAGAAAAGCACCTTATAATTAAAAAGCACCTTATAATAGAAAACCACCTTATAATAGAAAAGCACCTTATAATAGAAAACCACCATCTTATAATAGAAAAGCACCATCTTATAATAGAAAACCATCATCTTATAATAGAAAACCACCATCTTATAATAGAAAAGCACCATCTTATAATAGAAAACCACCATCTTATAATAGAAAAGCACCATCTTATAATAGAAAACCATCATCTTATAATAGAAAAGCACCATCTTATAATAGAAAACCATCATCTTATAATAGAAAAGCACCATCTTATAATAGAAAAGCACCATCTTATAATAGAAAAGCAATAAAAAAGACACATAAGACAGCTATGGCGTTCCATATGAAACCTTGAGGAGCAATATGACTTAAGGGTCATAAAAAGAATACTGTAAACCAACTAATTTTCGCCAGCGAATTATTTTCGCGACTTTCGCGAGTAGAAAAATAACTCGAATATAAATCGTCGTTAAAATGTAAAACTTGTTTTTTTTCTTTTCTTATTTAACTACATCAAGTAAATTTTAAAATCGCAAAATTAAATAAACGCGAAGAGAGTGAGAAAGGGCTAAACGCGAAATAAATTGCGAACAAAAGTTATTTGGTTTACAGTAGTCAAATCAACATAGGTTGGATTTAAAAGTCCTCAGGCAGACATGGACACATTATTATGACTCCGAACTGACCAGTCTTTGCTCCTACTCCTAAATATAACTTATCTAGCTGAGAAGTAGCAAATACCAATTTGCAAGTCTTTGGTTCGACCCGGCTTGTGATGTAACCCATGATTTCCCTAACTTGAAGCTATCACGTAACCACCATACCAAGGAGACGTTTTTTCACATTGAAGGGCATGAGATGCAGAAAACATCCAGTGTTGAATTTGCTTTGAAACTTTAGCACAAAGTCACAACTTTATTTACAAATCACTGTATTCGTTTCAAATCTATGACATCTATGGTTAATTGATTTTTGAAAATTGTCATGCACCTCCATTCGAATTTAATGTTAAATATGTTGCAAACATTATACCACCGGAGTGGAATATTTTACACATCATGTTATTTTTATATAGATAAAAATCTATTCTTCATGTTCTTGTATTTTGTTTTTAAATCTGCCAATAGTCTCTGAAATTTACAAGATTTACCTAAAAGATAATTTTAAGGACTTAGTCCCATTGCTTTAAATATTAGACATTTATAAATTCAACGCATTTAATTAAAAGTAAACTGTATTTATTCATTTTCCGTTATAAACTAGAGCGCATTCATAAACCCTGCAACAACACAGGCACTTGTCTCAGAATTTTTTTTACCTATATACCTTAATATAACACATTAAGGTATATAGGTATATTTTTTTTCTGAGACAAGTGCCTGTGTGCAACAATTATTAATATTTGCAGGATATAATTAGAAAAATCGAACTGTACGTGAATATTCGGGAAAGCTAAATTAAGGATGATCAAGGGTAGATAACAAAATATACCTACCTATTGATTTATAACATACATGTATTTGATAGTCATGTGTGTTGTGACGTATCTATTTTTATTTTCCGGCTTCTTGTTACCTGTGACTCTGAGACTTGTGACCATTTAAATTTCGTTTTAGAGATTAAGACAACCCAGTTTTTGTCTACAAATCTAGACATTGAAATGTCAACCAAAGGTAAGCTTATAACTAGTATATATTGAGAAACATTTGTTTATTGATTTGTATTTAATATGTAAAGGTAAAAATATATGGGTCATGGTGATGTTTGGCTTCGGCGAACAACATAAACACAGTTATGACAGTTACTGAGTTAGCCCAGTTGAGTGCAACATTTGGGACATTATTTAATTAACGTCTCCCCCTGTGTAAAAAATATAATTTATCTTAATATTATACACTTATGCTTATTGTGCAATAAAATGTATCAAATGATTTTGTGTGTAAAATAGCGATGTTAATATAAATTTTATTTTATTTTTGTTAATTATCTCATGTATCGGTTGTTAAACCGTTAGAAGTTCCTTCAATGGCCAATTAATACACAAATACACAAAACTATTTCTATATGATATCGTATGAAGCTATGTCAATGTACTAAAATGATGTATGTGCTGTACCTAAAAATAGGAAATATTTCCCGGTTTGGACACATGATAGATCATGATATAAATATTATTTTTGTTTTTGTTTCGTTTTTAATTGAATTGTTTTGTTTTGTGTGTTTTTTTTGTTGTTGTTGCTTTGGAATAGAACAATTAATAGACAAATTTGTTCATTTCATTGTTATTTTATATTCACATCGTATGCTATGACCAACACTATTTACGCATATTATATTTGTTATCAAGTACACATCTGGCGAGGAAATCCGTAAACAACTTATATATTGTATATGCGACTTTAAAATATATCTTTGCTTTTCGGGTCACGTCACAGTGGGTCACGTGTTAAAAAAACAAATCATTGATGATTAAAGCCACTTTGTTGGTCCCATGATAGCACGTAGGTCCGCAGCTGCGTACCAAAATTCTACCAGGATATATTTTTTTCTCATCTTAAATATTAACGAAAGATTCTCCGCTTGATTTAATTTATAAGCGGATCAAAAGGGTTCAGGAGTAGATACCCTTTGTTTGATTTCTTTATCCCTTAAATCGACGGAATTTAGGTTGAAACCACCCTTCTTTTCCAGGTGAAAACCCAGTTGAACTCCCCCTTAAAAAAATCTTTATCCACGCCTATCGTTAAACATCCATGCACCATGTAATCCTTCCTAACCATATAATATATTGTGATTTAGCTGAAATCAAACCAAATATAAAAGGACTGACTACGTCAGATTTTAAGGTTGCTTAACAAGTATGATTAGAAAAACATGCATAAAAGTGCTGGACGAAATTTCGGACACAAATAAATAGAAACACATTTTTCTATGACCGCAAAAAAATTTGCGGTCGTATATTGGTACAAAATGTATCACGTCGTGGTCGTCGTCGTCGTCGTCCGCGTCGTCCGAAGACATTTGGTTTCAGGACAATAACTTTTATTAGTATAAGTACATAGAAATCTATGAAATTTAAACACAAGGTTTATAACCACAAAAGGAAGGTTGGGATTGATTTTGGGGGTTATGGTCCTAACAGTTTTAGGAATTAGGGGCCAAAAAAGGGCCCAAATAAGCATTTTGTTTTAGTTTCCAGACAATAACTTGTGGAACGGTTGTATGAATTTCTCTGAAATTATACAAGTGTCCATACCACAAAGGGATGGTTAGGATTGACTTGGGGGGGGGGGGGGGGGGGGGGGGGGGGTAATGGCTCAACCCGTTTAGGAATTAGGCGGGAAAAAAGGGGAAAAACAAGGGTTTCCTGGTTAATGGACAATTTAAAAGCAGTGTAAGGGATGTAATCCAAAAACATTTAAAGTACAATGTTGTGTATGTTTGGATTACCTCCCTTACACTGCTTTTAAATTATGTATAAAGAAATGTTGTTTTGTCGTGAAGTGATTAACTGTCAATTTATTTTTAGAACTTAGGGAGCTACCATTTGATTTTTAGGGGGGGGGGGGGGGGGGGGGGGGCTTGGGTGAAATTTGAAAAAAGGCAGGACAGGATTTTGAGTTAAAAAAAAAAAGGCAGGATGAGTAACTTGGCAAAAAAAAAGGCAGGATGACAATTGTTGTAAACAAGTCAGGATAAGCTAAGAAAAAAAAAAAGGCAGGACCGAATAGACTGAAAAATAAAAGGCAGGACAGAGATTACAAATAAAAAAAAGCCAGGACATAATTTTTCATCCTAGCCCCTGCCCCCCCCCCTATAAAAATCAAATGGTAGCTCCCTTACTATTATGGGAATATTAATTTTAGCCATGATTATGTATGTCATTTCTATTTTAAGACTTTTATGATGTATTTAAATGGGTAATTATGGTTGCAAAACTCCATTGGAAATTTGAATTGAGATTATGACCATATCTTGAGGGAAAGAATTTTTTTGGGGAAAAAATGGGGGTAAAAGTGAAATTGGGGGGGGGGGGGGGGGGGCATTTTTTTCTCATTTCAGATTTCAGAAATTAAAAAGAAAATTTCAAATATTATTATATATATTAACCAATTCTAAGTTCTTTGACTACAGTTATTCTGTGTCAGAAACCTATTATGTGTCAAATATTTAATAACAATCCAAATTCAGTTTTGCTCCAACTGTTCAGGGTTGGACCTCTGCGATCGTATTCATCTGCGCTCAGCGAAGCATTTTATTTTCGGATGTTTTTTAAATCTCAACGATTCGACGAAAATTAGGCTTGACCCCCTTCCTCTAATATCCAACAGGAACATCCTAGATTAACATCCCTTTCAAAACAATTCTGGATCCTCGTTTTTTTGAATTGATTAGTTTTATCAGTCATCACATTTTCATGGATGATAAACAAACACGATGAAAAAACTTAATTAATTTTTCAATAGTAATACGATACCATTTTTACAGTTAATTTCCTTAGATAGATTATTTTTTAAGAAAAATGTCAAAATTAAAAAAAACAAAAAAAAACAATCAATTATTCAGACCATAACATATGGTAAGATTAAAGTAAATATATTGCCTTTTATTGAGTATAATTATGATAATTTATGATTAAACAAGTTGAATTTGAATTATTCATCGAAGTTCGTAAAAAACTTTTTTTGACAGTTTTGGACATGAAAATTAGTTCATATATGAAGAAACCCCTGAAAAAAGAGGAATTTGAAAATTTAAACCGTTCCCTTATAATTATGAACAAGCTATTAATTGTACTAAAATTAAACTATAAAACTATAATGTAAAATGCTTGCTCACGTTTAGTCCCTGGATACAGATATATTTCATTTTATTATCTTTAGCTATTTATAATCATATAACATAGATGTTTCATCACGATTCCATCATTTTGATTGGCTGACAAAACTCACATTGTGTTAAAAAGTGATGTTTATGTCCAAATACAACACAACTTGTACCCATGACGACACGTGCTCTCTATGTAACAATACGTTGGAATATATTTTTAAAAAAACCGAAAAGCTCGATTAAATTCGTTATTTCTGGTTTTCGCATTGCAGTGTAATGATAAAAGTCTTTTTGTGCTAATTTATTGTATTGTAAAAAAATCATTCAGCACACCTCGACAGATTTATACATAGACATAGAGTACCGGAATCTGCCGAGGTTTCCGATTGTTAAAGCACTTTTGTTTGAAAAGCCGAAGTTGGTATTTTATATGACAAACAATTATATCTCACTCTGAAATAATTACAACTCGTTTAATATACCTTTTTATGTGCACACTGACATATGCCTGCCGCGATGATGTGCATGGCCACTCTTCATTTAAGAGTAGGCCACTGAACATTCAATCCAGCTAAGAGTGATTTCATCAGTGATTCTACAAAAGCAATTAAGAATGGTGTACCCACTGGTGGCTTATTTCAAACGAGTCCTTTTTCAACGGATTGGAAGACGATATATAGAAGTGAATATGTGCACGAATTCTATTTTTAAAAAAAACTCGTCTAGAATATTATCATGATTATTTTGGGGACGTATGATGCGGTCTTCAATCATGAAATCTTTTGGAATTGTATTTTTAGGTGAAAAGTCTATCCTTGTACGTTCTGCATATAACAATACAAGTAAGTTTAATCGGTTTTGGACAGTGGTCTAAACGGGATATATAGGTCTATTTTTAGAATCTGCAGCTACAGTTGTTTTTACACTATAGATGCGGAAAGAAAGTTCATAATCATTTTTGATGTTGTATAAATCAGAAAAGAGATCAAAGTATGTGTAAGCTACGCGTCACTGTCACAGATAACCAGATATAACAAATATGGGCTATAGTATATACATGTACAAGTATCATTTGAAACTAATTTCATCGGTTTTTATGCTTGTCAAAATTCTTGTGGTTAAAGGGAGCTACCATTTGATCTTTATTGGGGGGGGGGGGGGGGGGGGGGGGGGGGGGTTGAAAAAAAGGAAGGACAGGAGTTTTGAGTAAAAAGAAAGGCAGGATGACAATTTATGCCAACAAAGTCGGAATAATCTAATAAAAAAAAACGCAGGACCGAATAGAGTGAAAAATAAAAATGCAGGACAGAGATTACAACTAAAAAAAATGTAGGAAAACATTTTTCATCCTACCCCCCCCCCCCCCCTCCTAAAAATCAAATGGTAGCTCCCTTAACCGTAAACGTATTCATAAGATCGTAACTTCTAAAGAAAAAAGTATATAACGGTTTGGGGTTGGGGTGTGTCTTCAACTTATACTTTTTTTACTATTAAACCGCGTCGATATTCTGGAATCGTTTGTAAATTCAAAAACTAGTATCTGAATCTGTGAATCATAATTTGGACGACAAAGTATCTCGTTTTGACCATTTTCCTAGCTTGGTGAATACGTTCAAATTACCTGTTTGAACAACAGAAACTTTTAAGAAATTTTCTTGCAAATAGTAATTTCTATTCATATTTTGAAAAAAAAAAACTTTGTAAATGTAAGCTATGGTTTAAGTGAAACTGCTCAATTTCATGATTTACAAAATCAATTTTGTTATCAACAAAATTAGATTCATTTTAACAGCTTTATAGAATTGGCTTCTCGCAAGTGCTTTAAATGTCTGTGGGTGTGGTACTGCTGCTGCTTATGATCAGATATCTTTCCATTGACAATCGAGCTTAATCAAACTTTTCCGTAGAAAATCAAGCTTAATCAAACTATTCCGTAGAAAATCAAGCTTAATCAAACTTTTGTTGAAAAACAAGCTTAATCAAACTTTCCGTCGAAAATCAAGCTTTATCAAACAACACATTCAGTTTGCTTCAATCAGGATTTGGTTTCTACACATAGTGACGTATTAATGTCACCAGTGTTCTCCCCAGGCAAGAATTTCTAGAGACCGTTTTGGTCTCATCTGCATTTTAACAATTAAGCTTGCGATGTATTTCAATTTGTTACAAATTTCATACTCAGCCGCTATTTATTTTACTGTTAACTCTAGCTAGCACAGTACGAAATTCTTTAGAAGTTCTTTGGAATAATATGCTCCGTATTTGAACAAGACTCATATAAATTTCTAGGCTCTCACAATTAAAGTTAAAGAGCTATTTCGGATCACATTGTCCATCTGTCAGTAACCATGCATGGTAACCCCGACTAATTGACTAGGAATACCATTGTTCCTGCTGAAGGTCAGTGGTTCTCTCCGGGCACTGCGTTATAGCAATTGTACTTAGTTGGAATTCTCTTCACCAAAATAATATTGTTAAAGCAATCTCTCACTCTTTCTGGTAATGTTATGGAGTTTAGTATACACCACCAAAAATAACTATTTTCATTGACGTACCACTAATGTATTCAGGTTGGGACCTAGAGGGCATCACAACCCCCACCTTTTCCTCGAACCCTGGACCCGCGCCTGATTTTCATGTGACAGTAAACACATATTCGATGCAATATCAAAATAGCTGTGTGTGTATTCATCACGTCTGAATGTAAACATGCTTTACGTAAAGTTGGAATTTATTTATTTATTGTGGTGAACATGGTGAAGGTGTAATATTTCTCCTCACTCTCTGTTATTTCTACAGTGCTTTTGTGTAAAGTCTTGCCTCCTTTACTTTAATACAAAAATTGCCATATTCAAATTGTATTCACTTCAACGCGGGGGAAAAGTTATGCAATCCCATCATGATTCTTAAACATAAAAATATGTACATTTCATTAGTAAATACTTACTGTATACCTGTATACCCAACTACTTCATTGTAGGATACCAGAAAAGGAAACTCAAATTTATATTCAATCCTGTACGGCACTGGCGATAGTTACAGATTGCGCTTTGTAAATATAGCTGTTTCACATACCACGCCTCTATTGGAGAGTATAGCTGGTTCACAAAACACGCATCAATTGAGAGTATAGCTGGTACACAAACCACGCCTCTATTCGGGGGTATAGCTTGTTCAAAAACTACGCCTCTATTGAGAGCATAGCTGGTTCACAAATCACGCCTCTAGTCTATTCGGGAGTATAGCTGGTTCACAAACCACGCCTTTATTCGGGAGTATAGCTGGTTCACAAACCACGCCTCTATTCGGGAGTATAGCTGGTTCACAAACCACGCCTCTATTCGGGAGTATAGCTGGTTCACAAATCACGCATCTATTGAGAGACTCAGTATGGCTGGTTCACAAACCACGCTTCTATGGGAGAGTGTAGCTGGTACAATAACCACGCCTTTATATCTCAGAAGGTAGAAGACCTGGGTGCTTCATAACTTGTATACAGATTTTTTTTTTGTGAAGGGGAATTCTCACTTATCATGAGTAATAGAATAACTATATAAGTTTTCGTAATTTTCTCAGTTTATCAGACACTATAAGCAATAGGTCAGGGCCATATGACCTTGACCCCATTTTCAAGGTTCATTGGTCAATGTTAAGATTTTGTGGTTTGATCTGTTTCTCAGGTAGTACTATTAGCGATAGGACCACTATATTTGGTGTATATGGAATGATTGTAAGGTGTACATGTCTGTCTGGCTTGATTCATCTGACCGTGATCTCATTTTCATAGTACATTGATAATGTTAAGTTTATGTGATAATTGTAGTAAAACATTCATATTACAGACTTTCAACATAAATTCAATGATAAGTAAAACAGGCGAGACATTTCAGTGTTCACCACTGCATGGTTCTTTAATATGATGCCCATGTTCCTTCTCATAGACACAACTTTGTAATTTAACCAATATACATGATAAAAATACAATCGGATAACGGTCTAAATCATTGAAAGAAAATTAATTCTAATATGACATTCTTCAAACGGGTTAGGGTTAGGGTACACACTCGTGGTAAAACACCAATATATTGTATGTTAGCTGATCGCAAACGCTTTTTATGCCGATATTTTACCACTCGCTATTGCTCGAGGTAAATTATTTAGCATAAAGAGCCAACCCGCGGTAAAATCAATATAAATTCAAACCGCATGAATTATTTCTTTTCTAATAGCACATGCAATATCGCCAGCTCATGATAAAGTACTTAAGAATAACAAAATGATAATATAAGCCTAAATTGTACAAATACAAATTCTATTATTTTCCTGATCATTTCTACCACATCACTCCGTTGATTAGGATATTTATCCCAGGGGCGGATCCAGGATTTTTGAAAGGGGTGCGTAAGTCTAGAAAAGTGAATATATAATGCCAACTGGAGGAGGCGAAAAATATTTTGGACGATTTTATGTTTACAAATGATATATTTCCAATAAAAGGGGGGCGTACGCCTTCTACGCCCCCTTCTGAATCCGCCATTGATTATATTTACCACACTATTGTTAGGCAATGAAGATAAGCGTGCCACACGACCCTACATACAGACCTGCAGAAAAAAAATGAACATGTCAAGTTTTCATTCCATTATAGGATTTTTCATGAAAAATCTCATGAAAAATCAGTCATGAAAAATCCAAGTAAAAGTAATACAGTTTCATGCGTAAAAGGAGTTCCTATGGGAAATTGTAGCATTGAATTGTTTGACTTTACAAAAATGAAACCCACAGCCTATTTCAATTCATTAATTGAATCTAAGGTACGTGTACATGCATATTGATTTAAACGAAATGCAAAATTTAACCTTATAACATTGCAAAATGTCGATAATAGTTTTTCTGATATTGACACAAAATATAAATGTATAATTATTGATAAATAAAAAAAACATGATAAATATTTATTTAGTTATATTGATTTGTGTATACAAATAACAAACCATATTGATTTCGTAAAAGTCTTTTGTTCCTTTTGAATAATTTATATACTAGTAACTCCTTACACCTCGGTGCGAAACTGACCGTGGTAAAAGTGTCAAAATAACGTGAAACATAAATACGTTTTAAATTAATTTTTATATCATTTGTCTATAGTGTTCTTATGTTATACCGGTATACCAAGCGTGAAAAGGTGTAGAATTCTGTTCGTTATTTGTTTTTAAAGATAACAGTACATGTTGTTATTTAATAAGACAGCGGTTATTTGTCAGACTTTAAAAGTAAAAAAAATCGTAAATTATCATTTTTGTCGAGCCTGCAACTTTTGTTGCAGAAAGCTCGACATAGGGATAGTGATCCGGCGGCGGCGGCTACGGCGGCGGTGTTAGCTCACTTCTTAAAAGCTTTATATTTTAGAAGGTAGAAGACCTGGATGCTTCATACTTTGTATATAGATGCCTCATGTTACGAACTTTCCGTCAGTCACATGTCCAATGTCCTTGACCTCATTTTCATGGTTCAGTGACTACTTGAAAAAAAAGTTAAGATTTTTTGTAATGTTAAATTCTCTCTTATTATAAGTAATTGGATAACTATATTTGGTATGTGCGTACCTTGCAAGGTCCTCATGCCTGTCAGACAGTTTTCACTTGACCTCGGCCTCATTTCATGGATCAGTGAACAAGGTTAAGTTTTCATGGTCAAGTCCATATCGCAGATACTATAAGCAATAGGTCTAGTATATTAGGTGTATGGAAGGACTATAAGGTGTACATGTCCAACTGGCAGGTGTCAACTGACCTTGACCTCATTTTCATTTGGGGGGGGGGGGGGGGTTGAAAAAAAGGAAGGACAGGAGTTTTGAGTAAAAAGAAAGGCAGGATGACAATTTATGCCAACAAAGTCAGAATAATCTAATAAAAAAAACCGCAGGACCGAATAGAGTGAAAAATAAAAATGCAGGACAGAGATTACAACTAAAAAAAATGTAGGAAAACATTTTTCATCCTAACCCCCCCCCCCCCCCTCCTAAAAATCAAATGGTAGCTCCCTTAACCGTAAACGTATTCATAAGATCGTAACTTCTAAAGAAAAAAGTATATAACGGTTTGGGGTTGGGGTGTGTCTTCAACTTATACTTTTTTTACTATTAAACCGCGTCGATATTCTGGAATCGTTTGTAAATTCAAAAACTAGTATCTGAATCTGTGAATCATAATTTGGACGACAAAGTATCTCGTTTTGACCATTTTCCTAGCTTGGTGAATACGTTCAAATTACCTGTTTGAACAACAGAAACTTTTAAGAAATTTTCTTGCAAATAGTAATTTCTATTCATATTTTGAAAAAAAAAAAACTTTGTAAATGTAAGCTATGGTTTAAGTGAAACTGCTCAATTTCATGATTTACAAAATCAATTTTGTTATCAACAAAATTAGATTCATTTTAACAGCTTTATAGAATTGGCTTCTCGCAAGTGCTTTAAATGTCTGTGGGTGTGGTACTGCTGCTGCTTATGATCAGATATCTTTCCATTGACAATCGAGCTTAATCAAACTTTTCCGTAGAAAATCAAGCTTAATCAAACTATTCCGTAGAAAATCAAGCTTAATCAAACTTTTGTTGAAAAACAAGCTTAATCAAACTTTCCGTCGAAAATCAAGCTTTATCAAACAACACATTCAGTTTGCTTCAATCAGGATTTGGTTTCTACACATAGTGACGTATTAATGTCACCAGTGTTCTCCCCAGGCAAGAATTTCTAGAGACCGTCTCATCTGCATTTTAACAATTAAGCTTGCGATTTATTTCAATTTGTTACACATTTCATACTCAGCCGCTATTTATTTTACTGTTAACTCTAGCTAGCACAGTACGAATTTCTTTAGAAGTTCTATGGAATAATATGCTCCGTATTTGAACAAGACACATATTAATTTCTACTCTCACAATTAAAGTTAAAGAGCTATTTCGGATCACATTGTCCATCTGTCAGTAACCATGCATGGTAACCCCGACTAATTGACTAGGATTGCCAGTGTTTCTGCCGAAGGTCAGTGGTTCTCTCCTGGCACTGCGTTATAGCAATTGTACTTAGTTGGAATTCTCTTCACCAAAATAATATTGTTAAAGCAATCTCTTTCTGGTAATGTTATGGAGTTTAGTATACACCACCAAAAATAACTATTTTCATTGACGTACCACTAATGTATTCAGGTTGGGACCTAGAGGGCATCACAACCCCCACCTTTTCCTCGAACCCTGGACCCGCGCCTGATTTTCATGTGACAGTAAACACATATTCGATGCAATATCAAAATAGCTGTGTGTGTATTCATCACGTCTGAATGTAAACATGCTTTACGTAAAGTTGGAATTTATTTATTTATTGTGGTGAACATGGTGAAGGTGTAATATTTCTCCTCACTCTCTGTTATTTCTATAGTGCTTTTGTGTAAAGTCTTGCCTGCTTTACTTTAATAGAAAAATTGCCATATTCAAATTGTATTCACTTCAACGTGGGGGAAAAGTTATGCAATCCCATCATGATTCTTAAACATAACAATATGTACATTTCATTAGTAAATACTTACTGTATACCTTTATACCCAACTACTTCATTGTAGGATACCAGAAAAAGAAACACAAATTTATATTCAATCCTGTATGGCACTGGCGATAGTTACAGATTGCGCTTTGTAAATATAGCTGTTTCACATACCACGCCTCTATTGGAGAGTATAGCTGGTTCACAAAACACGCATCAATTGAGAGTATAGCTGGTACACAAACCACGCCTCTATTCGGGGGTATAGCTGGTTCAAAAACTACGCCTCTATTTGAGAGCATAGCTGGTTCACAAATCACGCCTCTATTCGGGAGTATAGCTGGTTCACAAACCACACCTTTATTCGGGAGTATAGCTGGTTCACAAACCACGCCTCTATTCGGGAGTATAGCTGGTTCACAAACCACGCCTCTATTCGGGAGTATAGCTGGTTCACAAATCAAGCATCTATTGAGAGACTCAGTATGGCTGGTTCACAAACCACGCTTCTATGGGAGAGTGTAGCTGGTACACAAACCACGCCTTTATATCTCAGAAGGTAGAAGACCTGGGTGCTTCATACCTTGTATACAGATTTTTTTTTGTGAAGTGGAATTCTCAATTATTATGAGTAATAGGATAACTATATAAGTTTTCGTAATTTTCTCAGTTTATCAGACACTATAAGCAATAGGTCAGGGCCATATGACCTTGACCCCATTTTCAAGGTTCATTGGTCAATTTTAAGATTTTGTGGTTTGATCTGTTTCTCAGGTAGTACTATTAGCGATATGACCACTATATTTGGTGTATATGGAATGATTGTAAGGTGTACATGTCTGTCTGGCTTGATTCATCTGACCGTGATCTCATTTTCATAGTACATTGATAATGTTAAGTTTGTGTGATAATTGTAGTAAAACATTCATATTACAGACTTTCAACATAAATTCAATGATAAGTAAAACAGGCGAGACATTTCAGTGTTCACCACTGCATGGTTCTTTAATATGATGCCCATGTTCCTTCTCATAGACACAACTTTGTAATTTAACCAATATACATGATAAAAATACAATCGGATAACGGTCTAAATCATTGAAAGAAAATTAATTCTAATATGACATTCTTCAAACGGGTTAGGGTTAGGGTACACACTCGTGGTAAAACACGAATATATTGTATGTCAGCTGATCGCAAACGCTTTTTATGCCGATATTTTACCACTCGCTATTGCTCGAGGTAAATTATTTAGCATAAAGAGCCAACCCGCGGTAAAATCAATATAAATTCAAACCGCATGAATTATTTCTTTTCTAATAGCACATGCAATATCGCCAGCTCATGATAAAGAACTTAAGAATAACAAAATGATAATATAAGCCTAAATTGTACAAATATAAATTCTATTATTTTCCTGATCAGTTCTACCACATCACTCCGTTGATCAGGATATTATCCCAGGGGCGGATCCAGGATTTTTGAAAGGGGTGCGTAAGTCTAGAAAAGTGAATATATAATGCCAACTGGAGCGAGGCGAAAAATATTTTGGACGATTTTATGTTTACAAATGATATATTTCCAATAAAAGGGGGCGTACGCCTTCTACGCCCCCTTCTGAATCCGCCACTGATTATATTTACCACACTATTGTTAGGCAAGGGAGATAAGCGTGCCACACGACCCTACATACAGACCTGCAGAAAAAAAATGAACATGTCAACTTTTCATTCCAGTATAGGATTTTTCATGAAAAATCTCATGAAAAATCAGTCATGAAAAATCCAAGTAAAAGTAATACAGTTTCATGCGTAAAAGGAGTTCCTATGGGAAATTGTAGCATTGAATTGTTTGACTTTACAAAAATGAAACCCACAGCCTATTTCAATTCATTAATTGAATCTAAGGTACGTGTACATGCATATTGATTTAAACGAAATGCAAAATTTAACCTTATAACATTGCAAAATGTCGATAATAGTTTTAACTGATATTGACACAAAATATAAATGTATAATTATTGATAAATAAAAAAAACATGATAAATATTTATTTAGTTATATTGATTTGTGTATACAAATAACAAACCATATTGATTTCGTAAAAGTCTTTTGTTCCTTTTGAATAATTTATATACTAGTAACTGGGTCTCCTTACACCTCGGTGTGAAACTGACCGTGGTAAAAGTGTCAAAATAACGTGAAACATAAATGCGTTTTAAATTAATTTCTATATCATTTGTCTATAGTGTTCTTATGTTTTACCGGTATACCAAGCGTGAACAGGTGTAGATTTCTGTTCGTTATTTGTTTTTAAAGATAACAGTTCATGTTGTTATTTAATAAGACAACGGTTATTTGTCAGACTTTAAAAGTTAAAAAAAATCGTAAATTATCATTTTTTTTATCCCAGTTGACGTTCAGAAAAACTTTCACCAAAAGCACATTCCAAATTTTTTTTTCGCAAGATTTTGAACTTAGACCATGAACATTATTTATATTAAATAAAAATAACAGGGTATGTAAATATAGCATGTATTATTAGTTACATAGTGTGCTAGGGACATAATACGATATACATGTATATGGGGTCAGTAAATTCCATATGGGGTGAATGCGAAGACCCCATGCATATACATCGCATTAAGTCACTAGACTGTGTAACGAATTTATCCTACCGACTATCTGAATATGTGATATTAATTTAGAGTAAGACTAGTGGTCTATCAAAGTGATCAAGTCTTCAATATTAAGAACCTACTTCCATTGGTCTAAACAAAACAAAAATAACAACTTGTTAGCTTTTAATTTGTTTTGTGAATTTTTTTCAATCGTTCATCATCAATTTCTTCGTCTGTTGAAACCTTTCAGATTTTTTCCTCGACACCGTGTTGTTTTTACAAACACCACTGCTAACCGTGTATTGAAATAAACCACGCCTACTAATCCCATATGAAATATACACGGTCTCCACGCGGTTGCTTTTAACCAATCATATTCCTAGAAATGTATAGGAGGTAATATAAAGATATAATAGGTATAGGTAGGTAAACATTTTATTTTTTCGAAAGTATTTTGCATAAAGTTGACCTGAACAAAAAATCGCCACAAAATGGGTAAGGGTAGGCAGGCAATATTAAATAGGCATATTTATTCCTTGCTTTTTCAGCTTTTGTGCTTACAAAATAATTGTCTAACAACTATTGTCAGATTCGTATTTTTGTAGATTAATCATGTTAATTATGCATTACAATATTTTTGAAACAATCCTTTTATAAAAAAAAACCATCATTGCTTTGCTACTGGTACGTGTCAAATTATATATTTTGTTTGCAAATTTCCAGTTAATCCATTATGATTGTACTTAAACTAAACTTATACCACCTCGCCTTTTTCTGGTCCGTCCGTCCGGTCCGTCCTTCCGTATCAGGTTAAAGTGTTTTGTTAAGTTATTTTACTTTCACACGAACTGGAAAATAAGTATGCATGCTCATTATGACATGAACATTTTATTTTGGTTATGCCAACTTGCGTGTTTGACCCTGATTTCACAGTTCACTGCACTTTAAAATGTGATGGTGCGAGCGGGGCATCGTGTCATATGGACACATATTCTTGTTATAACATTTAAACTCTTCCTGACAAAGGTGACCTTGAAATAAGTGTAACCTTTTTTTGCTGCTCTGTGTATCCCCTTTTTTTGTTTTTATTTTACTTTCCCTCAAATGTTTAATATTTTTGGCTTCCGCCATGTGTTTAGCATCCAACGTATCTGATTTCATGAACTTGGATCGTTATAAGGATGTTTATAGTCTATATAAAACATCCCAACCTTACCCAGCCACCATGTAAAGCCATGCCAATTCCGGTAAAACTTATTGAGTAATAATAAAGGATCAATGTTATGTTTTGTATGTTATCAGTGAGTAAGCATGTCCAGTCAGGTGAAATTTATTGAATACTACTACAGTAATATTGTATGTTTTTATTGGTTATCAGTGAGTAATCATGTCCAGTCAGGTGAAATTTATTGAGTAATACTACAGTAATATTGTATGTTTTTGTTGGTTATCAGTGAGTAAGCATGTCCAGTCAGGTGAAATTTATTGAATACTACTACAGTAAATTGTATGTTTTTATTGGTTATCAGTGAGTAATCTTGTCCAGTCATGTGAAATTTATTGAGTAATACTACAGTAATATTGTATGTTTTTGTTGGTTATCAGTGAGTAAGCATGTCCAGTCAGGTGAGATTTATTGAATACTACTACAGTAAATTGTATGTTTTTATTGGTTATCCGTGAGTAAGCATATCCAGTCAGGTGAAATTTATTGAGTACTACTACAGTAATATTGTATGGTTTTGTTGGTTATCAGTGAGTAAGCATGTTCAGTCAGGTGAAATTAATTGAGTAAAACTGCAGTATTAGTGTATGGTTTTGTTGGTTATCAGTGAGTAAGCATGTTCAGTCAGGTGAAATTTATTGAGTAATACATCAGTAATATTGTATGTTTTTGTTGGTTATCAGTGAGTAAGTATGTTCAGTCAGGTGAAATTTATTGAGTAAAACTGCAGTAATATTGTATGTTTTTGTTGGTTATCAGTGAGTAAGCATGTTCAGTCAGATGAAATTTATTGAGTACTACTACAGTAATATTGTATGTTTTTGTTGGTTATCAGTGAGTAAGCATGTTCAGTCAGGTGAAATTTATTGAGTACTACTACAGTAATATTGTATGTTTTTGTTGGTTATCAGTGAGTAAGCATGTTCAGTCATGTGAAATTTATTGAGTACTACTACAGTAATATTGTATGTTTTTGTTGGTTATCAGTGAGTAAGCATGTTCAGTCAGGTGAAATTTATTGAGTACTACTACAGTAATATTGTATGTTTTTGTTGGTTATCAGTGAGTAAGCATTTTCAGTCAGGTGAAATTTATTTTAGTACTACAACAGTAATATTGTATGTTTTTGTTGGTCATCAGTGAGTAATCATGTCCAGTCAGGTGAAATTTATTGAGTACTACTACAGTAATATGGTATGTTTTTATTGGTTATCAGTAAGTAAGCATATCCAGTCAGGTGAAATTTATTTTAGTACTACAACAGCAATATTGTATGTTTTTGTTGGTCATCAGTGAGTAAGCATGTCCAGTCAGGTGAAATTTATTGAGTACTACTACAGTAATTTGGTATGTTTTTGTTGGTTATCAATGAGTAAGCATGTTCAGTCAGGTGAAATTTATTGAGTACTACTTCAGTAATATTGTATGTTTTTGTTGGTTATCAGTGAGTAAGTATGTCCAGTCAGGTGAAATTTATTGAGTACTTCTACAGTAATATTGTATGTTTTTGTTGGTTATCAGTGAGTAAGCATGTTCAGTCAGGTGAAATTTATTTTAGTACTACAACAGCAATATTGTATGTTTTTGTTGGTCATCAGTGAGTAAGCATGTTCAGTCAGGTGAAATTTATTGAGTACTACTACAGTAATATTGTATGTTTTTATTGGTTATCAGTGAGTAAGCATGTTCAGTCAGGTGAAATTTATTTTAGTACTACAACAGCAATATTGTATGTTTTTGTTGGTCATCAGTGAGTAATCATGTCCAGTCAGGTGAAATTTATTGAGTACTACTTCAGTAATATTGTATGTTTTTGTTGGTTATCAGTGAGTAAGCATGTGCAGTCAGGTGAAATTTATTGAGTACTACTTCAGTAATATTGTATGTTTTTGTTGGTTATCAGTGAGTAATCATGTCCAGTCAGGTGAAATTTATTGAGCAATAATAAAGGATCAATGTTATGTGTTTGTTGGTTATCAGTGAGTAGCGATGTTCAGTCAGGTGAAATTTATTGAGTACTACTACAGTGATATTGTATGTTTTGTTGGTTATCAGTGAGTAAGCATGTTCAGTCAGGTGAAATTTATTGAGTACTACTACAGTAATATTGTATGTTTTGTTGGTTATCAGTGAGTAAGCATGTTCAGTCAGGTGAAATTTATTGAGTACCACTACAGTAATATTGTATGTTTTGTTGGTTAACAGTGAGTAATCATGTTCAGTCAGGTGAAATTTATTGAGTACTACTACAGTTATATTGTTTGTTTTGTTGGTTATCAGTGAGAAAGTATGTCCAGTCAGTTGAAACTTATAAAGTAGTAATAAAATATTATTTTATGTAGGTTTTCAGTGAGTAAGCATGTTCATGACGTGCAGTCAGGTTTAATCTATTGAGTAATAATACTGTATCATTATATATTTTGTAGATTATCAGATGGGTGACCAAAGAAATATGCAGGATTCTTCCGAAGATGGGATTGGCTGCTGTGGGTGCATATTGATGGGACTATCCTACTTTCTTGTTATCTTGTTTTTCCCTGTCTCTCTATGTATGACAATAAAGGTAAGAAAAAATAAGATCTTGTAAAATAATGTCAGATATCCATAAATCAAACTTTAAAGGGCACTTATTCCTATCAGCAACTATTTTTGTTCTGGTTTGGCTAAGGTGTATCAGTAAAGATCCAGGACAGGCAGATATTAAGCTTCGGACCCAACCAAACTTTGGGGTTCACTTTACAAACCCATATTGTGTTGGGCCTGCAGCTTACCTTGAATGTTTTGGATTACAAAAATTTCAGTTCAAATCAATTTAAAAGAACTGAAGGAACAGAGAAATCAAAATATCTTGATATGTTATATAAAATAAGGAGATTTGGTATTATTGGCAATGTGACAACTATCCAAGAGAGTCCAAATGCTTTTATGTATAAGCAACTATAGGTCACCGTACGGTCATCAACAATGAGCAAAACCGTATAGTCTACTTTAAAAGGCCTCGACATTGAAGTCTGTTATTATGGTGGAGGAAACCGAAGTACTCGGAGAGAAACACTGGGCCACTCGGTTGGAAAATACAATCCGGAGAGATATCAGAAGATTGATATCCAGGTCGAAGTAGGGGACAACTTTGACCAACCGTGGCCCCCAAAGTACACATTCTAGTTTAAACTCCGGTCTGGGTACCAGAGACGTGTGTGGGAGGGTGAAAATCACCCTTGTGATGTACTGAAATTTCCAGCGCCCGAGTCAGAATCGAACTCGGGTCCTTCAGCACTGTAGCCATCGGTCTTCACCACTAGACCACGAACCCACACTAATAATGATACAATACACTTAGTACTGTGGATTCATTTATATTCGTTGGAAACCAATTTTCGTGGTTTTAGTGGGTACAGGGGAACCACGAATTTAAATGTTCAACGAAATACTGATTTTCTAAAGGAATGTATGCAGAATTTACCAAAACAACGAATTAACATAATTTTTTTATCCACGAATATGCAAATTTTCATTAATCCACAAAAATTGGTACCCACGAAAATAAATGAATCCACAGTATATTTAATCAGGAACATATATATTAGATATACTATTCCCAGATTTAATACAATATCAATTTTGAAGTTGACACCAAAATTAGAATCAAATAGTCGCGAATTCGCGGATTTCATCTAATCATATTTGAAGGTTTCAACTCGGAATCTTTAACAGGATGATAAACCTTTCAGAGGTCTTTTTATACTGTTTGTAACAAAAAGCAAAATAAAACGAAACTAAAACCTGAACTAAAAAAACTGCAGACAAGAAAGAAGATTTAAAGCTAATACCTCACATCAATGGATACCTTCATTTGGAAAATTTTGTAGTTAGACATATTAAGAAAAACACAATTTTTTCCCAGCATGACAATCGTATAATCAGTATAAAATAGGTATAATAATCATGTTTAAAAAAAAAAAAAATCTGCAAAATACACCCATATATGTCGAGCAAACACAAATACAAACATATCTAATATAGATAGTGAAGAATTACAAATATAAACATAAATAAAATAGTTATAAATGTAACCTTTGAGGGACATGGACCTCATTTTCGTAATTCTAAAAGATTGCTTTATAAAGTCACCAACTTCTGTCAAAAGCTCAGATTCAGGATTTAAAATTTGTTTTAGCTTTAAAAGGGTTGATAATTTGTAAAATCAGGGTTTAGTGGTATGAGTTGACATGGTACAAGTTTGCAATGGTACGAGTAGACCTGCTTCCATGAAAATAAAGGTAAACGAGTTAGTTCACATGTGAGATCGAGATTATCGGAATTAATCACAATGGGAAACTCACATAAATTACCATCATCTAAATAATAAATGTAACTACCTAGAAAAAAATAATATAAAACAAAAATATCCGGCGAAATTTTGTTTTATGTTTCTTTTTGTTTAAAGTTTATTATTTTGTTGTTGTTTTTAATGTGTCTTTATTTTTATCTTTTCTTATACCATATAAATTGAAACCAATGAAATTGCAATTCATGAAAAGGCCTACTTCAGGAAAATTATCTCCTTTTTCAGATTGTTACTGAGTATGAACGAGCTGTCATCTTTCGACTGGGTCGAGTACTGCCAGGAGGGGCGAAAGGTCCTGGTAAGTTTGTTCCATACTAATGAGCCTCCTAATGGGGTTTTTGATTATGTGATTACTTTGCCATTTTTATAGTGATTATTTGATTACAAGAACAAATATTTCATGAATATTTAATTATTTGATAATCTAGGACTGTATTTTTGATTATTCGATTATCTTGTTTAAAAAAAATAATTAATGATTATGTGATTATATTGGCAAAAGAATTGTGACTATGTGATAACTTGGACATCCCAATGAGGAGCCATACTAATACTTTTCATTTACTAATGCAATTGTTAAACATTCTCGATTATGCAACAGAAATGTCGATACTCGGTCAGTCTTAATTTCAGCATTCAGATAGAAGTATATTTACGTATAATTATAATAGTTTAAACATATTTATTTATAGTGGATTGGGAAACAAGTTTTGCAACTTATATTAATCCCTTTTCACTTTGCGGGTGCGAGTGCTGCCTTGTAGCGGCATTAGCCTACTCTTTTTCGAAATCTTCAAGGGTGTCTTTAACGTGCAAGAGATATGGCTCTCTCTTAACACGGGTCAGCCATTTATTGTCCCCTGCCACTAATTATAAGGCACTGGCTACGATTACCCGCAAAAAGTAACAATAAGAAATAAATATATTGTTACTTCAGAGATTGATTGCCGAAAAATATTTCCGTGCAGGGACCCGATTTCATACGGAAATTACAAAAAACAGCTCTTTGAGGAGTCGTAGTCGGTCTGTTGCACGGCTCATTTTCGATCGAACATACCCCATTTTCCAGTGGCAGTCTAAATTTCCCACACTCTGGCCTCGTTTCTCGAAAAAAAATTCTGACTCGGACAAAAAAAACATAACCCCCCTCCCCTTGAAGTTAAATGGTTGCTCCCTTATAAAAGTATCCTTTTCTGAGTTTTCCATATTTGTTTTACAGGAATGTTTTTCATATTACCATGTCTTGATGAGTTCAAAAAGATCGACCTTCGTACAGTATCATATGACGTCCCACCACAAGAGGTAAGAATACGTATTTATAATGAAATTAATAATAAATGCTTAAAATCTTGACCACTGGAGAGGATTTGACTTCAACCATGATGCAACACCAATGCATTTCATTATTTCATATAAATTTTACAAATCAAAGCACAATTTAAGCAATAGAACATTAATACCAAATAAACATGAGGTTACTATATGAGTGAAGACAACAGTAGTATACTGCTGTTCAATAAAGTAAATGAGTGTAAAGCATCGATCAACATTGTGAAAACTCCTGTTATCATTTACGTAGTTCTAATTCGAATTGGATTGTGAATGTGTTACTTTAGTTCATAGGCTTGACACGCTTTTGGGATATGGGATATAGGTGATAAATAAATTGGGATATTTGATAGAGGGGATAAAAAAAAGTTGGGGATGTTGGATAGAGGGGGTAAAAAAAATGGGGATGTTGGATAGAGCCATTAGAGGGGATAAAGAAATTGGGGATGTTGGATAGAAGGGGTAAAAAAGTAGGGATCTAGGATAGAGGGGATAAAACAAGTGGGAAGGGGGAAACATTTACGAAATGATCATCCCCGTGTCACCCCCTCACTGTTTTAAAAGTTGTGTACTCCTTTCAGATTTTGACGAAAGATTCTGTAACAGTTGCTGTAGATGCTGTGATTTACAGCCGTGTGTTTGACCCCACAATGTCCGTGTGTAATGTAGAAAATGCTGATTCGTCTACTCGATTGTTAGCAGCGACAACCTTGAGAAATGTCCTTGGAACTAAAAACATGTCGGAACTCCTGACTGAAAGGGATTCTATTGCTCATCAAATGCAGGTTGGTATAGATCTATGAAATTATAAAGCGTTGTAGTATGTCAGTATATATAGCCCATTTGTTTTCTGTTTCCATTCAATTTGACATAAAAATTGTGATTACACAAAGGACATGGTATGATTAAGGGCCAAATTGGCCCTAAAATCAAATATATTTTTCAAACATACTTAGATTTTCAGAATTTTGAATGTATGTACTTAGATAAAATAATGCTGTCTTGGTTAAAAATATACCCTTTTTATGAGTTATATGACAATAAAGTGACTGTGAATTCAGTAAATAGTGAAAAAAGGTAGGTGACACATACCAAACAAATCAAACTCATAAGTCGAAAACAAACTGACAATGCCATGGCGAAAAACGATCAAATTTAAAGACAAACAACAGTATTCAAAACACAACAAAGAAAACTGAAGACTGAGTAACACTAAGTCCACCAAAAACCGTAGATGATCTCAGGTGCTCTGGAAGGTTTAGCAGATCCTGCTCCACATGTGGCACCTGTTGTGTTGCTCATCTAAGTACAAACCCGGTGATAAGTTTAATTCGGTAGGTCACATTCGAGGAAAAGAGGATGGTATTGTGGTAACGTCGTCATCTGTGAAACAGATATTTCATAAAGGTCAACCAACTCGTGATGGCTGCCGTAAAATTTTCGAAGGGATAATTTCAACTTCTCCACTTGTAACTCTTGGTTTAATAGCTTCTTTGTAATCAGTAACCCTAGCTATCAATGCATTCATGATAGAAAATGCAAGTTCTGGAATATTGTATGAACTGGGAGATATATACTCCATACGCATGCGCTGCTAGAATGTTGCTACATAGAAATGAAAAGTTAACAATTGGGAAGCTCAAATCATCTCTCATAGAAATACCGGGTGTCAGTCTGTCTGTTTGTCCGTTCTGTCTTGTTAACGCTCTCACATGTACAGTTTTTGCCAGATTTTTATAAAACTTATATCATATAAGTTTATATAACCAATGTCTTGGATGAGTTCGAAAATCAGTGCCGATCAATTATTTTTAAAAGAGTTATGCCCCTTGGAAACATTAATTATATGGAAAATTGCACTGTATGCTCTCTCAAGTATACAATTCTTGCCAGATTTTTATGAAAGCAATGTCTTGGACGAGTTTGAAAATCAGTGCCCATCAATTTATTTTTTTCCTCTTGGAAATATTGATTTTATGGAAAATTGCATCGTTATTGCTCTCATTTGTACAATTCTTACCAGAATTTTATGATTAAAGTTATGCTCCTTGGAAATATTAATTAAAATGGAAATCTCATTGCATTTGATCTGAAGATATATATAAATTGTTTTAAAGAACAAAAAAAGTTGTTTTTTTCAGTTATTGCCCTTGTTCCTTGGATAGGTAATTATGTGCAACGCGGGGAACATTGGAACTCTGTTCTTAGACTTTTATGTTATAACGTTTAGTTCTTATCTGATTCTCATTGTCAATTTCTAGATTGTCATTATTAGAGACATCATGGAGAGTATGTGATCTATAATGACCATGACTGCGTCTACGTCGAGGAGGAGAGTTGAAAATATTCATCACATTCACCGAGCTACAGGAAGGACAATTGCAACTATATGTCGTCGCAGTTCCCAATTGTCGAATCCAGTCGTCTTCTTTTGTCTACGGAGAGGTGTTTCAAGATGAGGATTGTTAGTCCTGTGGTATATTTTTTCGATGTTGCGAACTTGCATAGAAATTATTCTTTCTAGAATTTTCGGCCACATGTTGTTACGGCCATAGTAACAGTTTGGCCATAGTTGTTTCGGCCACAGTTGTTTCGGCCATGGTCGATTCGGCCACACTTTTTCATAATGTTCTTAACATGTATATACAATGTATATACTTTAATTGGTTTGACAGAAGTTTGTTTTGAAAAGGAATATTACTTTACCAAAAGCTCTACCAATTGTCAATATACGTCAAAACTGCCAGACAACTTCTTATAGGAGTTATTGCCCTTAACTGACAAAGAAGATATTTACTTAAAGTTAAAAAAAAAGTTTGTCTTGTTTGTAAGAAAAAGTGTGAAACCTTTGTCATTTTATGGAACCATAGACTATTTTGGACATCAGAATCTCAATTTTTCTGTCTTATTTTTCAGGCAATCTTAGATGAATCTACAGATCCATGGGGAATCAAGGTAGAAAGAGTTGAAATGTTAGTATCAGTCATGTCGCTGTTATTATTTATACCCGCTTCAAGGAGGGGGTATTATTAGTTATCTTGTTGTATTCAGGGGTGTACAGAATTGTACACAATAACACCAGTGTTGAAAATTCATACACCATGAGGCGTTCCTTTTCTCATTTTTATACTCTAGTTTAAAATTGAAAAATTCTTATCACTACACATTTTATCAACAGTGATGTTACTGTGCATTGTCAAATGTTACCTTTTTTTTAAAAATATATTTTGGGGAATTTTGGAGAATTTTTTTTTTTTATTTTTTTTTTTTTATTTTTCTTGAAATTTTTTGCCAAATTTTATCCACGGGTGAACTGGGGTGAGGTGTTATTTAATATCGGGAAATTAACCAACCAGATTGTAAGGTTCCTCCTTCATAAGAAATCAACTGTTTTATCCCTATTTGTCTGAGAGAAAAATAGGCCAACAAAAAAATTTAGAGAATAATGGGGTGTTAAAATATAAAGAATAGAGAATAATGAACAAAATGAGTAAAGAATAGAGAAAAATGGTCTAAAAAATAAAAAAAAATAAAGAAATGAAGGACCCCCATGCAGACCCTCCAACATCCCTTGTCAAAGATTTTCTGTGAGTTCTTTTTTGTGTGACTGGGGAGGGAAAGTATCTGTCACACAATCATGAAGAACAGAGAAACTCTGTCAATCTTTAAATGTGAACAATTGAACTATTTACCTTTGTTGGTATATTTATAAGGTGTGAATTCAATTATCAAATGAAGATTCATGACGTGAGAAGATAATGCATGCTTAGGAATCTGATGTTCAGTAGTTTTGGTTTGTTGATGTGGTTCATAAGTGTTTCTCGTTTCTTGTTTTTTATATAGATTAGACCGTTGGTTTTCCCGTTTGAATGGTTTAACACTAGTAATTTTTGGGGCCCTTTTTAGCTTGCTGTTCGGTGTGAGCCAAGGCTCCGTGTTGAAGACTGTACTTTGACCTATAATGGTTTACTTTTACAGATTGTGACTTGGATGGAGAGTTGTCTCATTGGCACTCATACCACATCTTCTTACATCTATTGTTCAATTACCATCCAATGCTGCACATCAGTTGTAAACTTTACATTTATTTTATTACAGTAAAGATGTCAGACTTCCGGTACAACTCCAGAGAGCAATGGCTGCTGAAGCAGAAGCTTCTAGAGAAGCTCGTGCTAAGGTATGTTCACAACACCTTTTGCCGCTTTTCTCATTTAGAGTGAAAATAAGTGTTACACTTGAAAACAAGTTATTTCGTTTTAATAGCATCAAGGGGGTCTAGGTTTTTGTTGAGCCTTCGACTTTTGCTATTTTCCCGTATTTTACTTATAAATGGACTTAGTTATTCTGACAGTTAACATTACATTCACTCAAAGTTAACGTTTTTAAAATTTTAATAACTTTCTTAAACTACCCTGGATTTCTACCAAACTTGGACAGAAGCTTGTTTATGATCAAAAGCTAGTAAAAATATATTTCCTGTTTTCTGTATACGTACTTATATATGGACTCATAAAGTAGGCGAGACATGGGGTTCCGCGGAACCCTTCTGATTTTTTTCTTTATTATGGCTGTACATACAATATTTACAAATATTCAACATTGGAGTTAACTCAATTATTCTCAGCCATGGTATCATTGAAAATTTGTTTGGTAGTTGTTTTTTTATTTATTTGTTATGTGTTCATGAGGTTGAAATCGAAGATGACATTTGGCTTTAACTCAATAAATTAACTTTAGAAAACACTTTTTTATTTTTATATGTTGAAGGAGATTATTTTATTTATTTTCAATAGGTAATAGCAGCTGAAGGAGAACAGCGTGCCTCACGTGCGCTGAAGGAGGCAGCCGACATCATGGCCCAATCGCCAGCTGCCATTCAGCTCCGTTATTTGCAAACATTGCAAAGCATTGCGGCAGAGAGAAATTCCACCATTATTTTCCCATTACCAATGGATTTGTTGAGTGGTTTTGTCAAAAAATAAAAACTGATGTTTTTATGTTTTTAAATCCATTGTTGTTTGTACAACGTAAATGAAAGACGATGCTTGAAAATGGCAACAATCAAAACAATATAACTTTATATATATATAACAAAATATGCATGGTCTTGTGATATCATGAATATGCCTTAATTACAAGAATAAGAACGAAAACGAGATTTTTAGTGTTTAAGGTTGTACCCAACACTTTCACTAAAATAAATTTGGCACGTTTAATTTTCATAAAATTTTGACAAAGTATTTATTTTGACCCTTTAACAAAAATATAAAAATTTCTAAAATTTTGAACCAACCGTTTTGTCAGAAAAATTACACTGGTTATTTGTAGTTTGACAAACACCAATTTTGATCATTGAGAAGCTTAATATTCCCTTTACAACACACCGTAATTAAAACGTTCAGCCGATTTTACAGAGTTATCTCCCTGTAGTTAGGTACCACCTTATTAAGTGAACAGTGACCTATAGTTACTTAATTCCACGTTTATTGGTCTCTGTTGGATAGTTGTCTCATTGGCAATCATACCACATCTCCTTCTTTATATTGTTGCTTACAAAAGCAAAACAATATTAATTATATAATACATGTTTCAATTTCAATACAATGTTCGACCCTCACCGAGGTTTTACTCATGAAGGGCCACTCTCTGTTGATTTTGAATATCGTTTTCTATGTTTTAGATGTTCTGTTAATAGTTGATGCGAAGGAAAAAAATCAAACCTATTCCTGGACATCTCAAACGATTCAATTTCATGGGTTTGTAAAGATAAGATGTATACTTCAATACTCAATGCTGATGTATTTCCTTCATTTCAGGGTGAAAACATTTGAAATTAATGTTTCCATGTTTAGTAATATTATTTTCTAAAATAAACAAATGTGTATACCTATTGGTATTTTTGACTGGTTTAAATGATGGCCAAAATTGACCATATTCAATCAATTCTAATAATAGAACAAAACGGTCAATTTTGATAAAACTTTGTCAGAACATGTATTAAGTCTTTTTGGATGAAAATTAAAAATGAATTAAACGATGGAAAAATTTAAGGATTACCAAGGCCTACCCCCTTAAATGATAAGGCAACCATGAAATGAAGATAATATAAGAGGCAATCGTGAAACAGACAATGGTAGCCTCTTTTCTTAGTTAAAGTGAAAACAAGTGCAAGACTTGAAAAAAAGTTATTTCGTTTTAATAGCATCAATTTTACTGTGAAATATTTAGTGACGAATAAAAGAAAAATATCTGTTATTTAATTCGTCAAAATATATGGTATATGGTATGTCTTTTTATTTGTTTTACTATATTGCTGAAACTGAAATTAAATTTTATAATAAAAATTATGATATTAAAACGAAATATTTTTTTTAAATTTTTATGTCGATCTATCAACAATAATACTTATTTTCTGGAAACATACCACTTTGTCCAAGTGAAATGGTAGCTACCTGATAAGCAATACAGAGACCTCAGTCTGATAACAATAAGAATATGGTTATTAAGTCTCTAAATTGTTGTGTTTTATTGTGCGACTCTATCACATCTTTGTTTTTTGTATCACATTTTTTATCTAAGTCTCTGTAAATATTCATTTTATTATAACGTTCAAATAAAATATAAACTTATCCAGATTCCTTCGGGAGTGCTCCTTATATAGGAGGAACCTACCAGTAAACAGTAAACAGCTGGGTTTTAGGGGTACTGCATAATTCAGTTTTACAAACATGCTATGCATCAATGGTATATATTTATATACGTATTTAAAAGCTTGCCTATTTTTAATGTTACACGTTAAGCATGTTGATTAAGTGATGCAAAAACATATTCCATGTTTTTTTATTTACTTGTTTAAATACTATATTATTCTTAATTTCATAAAAAATTTGAATTATGAGGGTTTCTGCCCCAAATATTAAAAGTGTTAATAATTCAGCTGGTAGAAACCGGCTATACATCAAGGGTAAATAGGTCTATAAATACGTATTTAAAAACTTGCCTTTTTTTAATGTTACACGTTAAGCATGTTGATTAAGAGATGCAAACACATATTCCATGTTGGTTTTTTTTATTTACTTGTTGTTTGAATACTATATTATTCTTAATTTCATAATAAATTTGAATTATGAAGTTCCTGTCCCAAATATTAAAAGTTTTTAATATATTCTATTTTTACTATATTGTTATTTGTACTATATAATATCGTAAAGGAAAAAAATCAATAAAAAATAATCTATGTATTGTTTCATTTTTGTTTTAACAAATATGAGTCATGCGGAAGACACCGAAAGCAAACAATTGCAATACTTTACATGTCACGTCTCGTGGTAACGAGCTCGCTTCGAATGCAGAGGTCGACGGTTCAAACCCCGGCTAACGTCAATCAAAAGAATTTAAAATTGGTATTTGCTGCTTGCTTAAGCATCAGCATTTAAAAAGGGATGCACAACAAATACTTGTTTAGAATAATATGAGGTTTAGGGATACGGCAAAATGTATTCCTGTGGACTATTATCTTGTGAACTAGCAGGTAAAAATCGTCGGTCTAGAACAAAACAGGATCCATGATCATATTATAATCATTGATTGTAATATTTGCAGCTGTACGTTAAGCAGCTATTCGTTCTAAGGGTCAGCCTTAATATGCTAATATAAAAAAAAAACGTGTCGTTCTATTTATTATCGTACATACAAAATAACCGGAAAATTTGGGGAGACGGAAACAATTAACACATATGAAGAATTCAGGGGCATTTATAACAGGGGGGTTCCAACTATGTGGCCCCATTCAAATGCATTGATCGTCAAAAAAAGGGGGTCCAATCCCCGGACCTCCCCCTGGATCCGCCACTGAGAATTTGTCTTGTGTGGTAGAGTTTAAAATAACCTGGAAAATTAGGCACAAATAAATCTGAAGCATATATGTGAATACTATAAGCGCATTATTCTCGTCTGGATGGGGGTCTGCATATCTGTATCTTTAAATTTTTCGGCCATTTTTCTCGATTTATTATATTTTTATTTTTTATTTATTTTTTTTAATTTTTTTTTTTGGGGGGGGATTATCCTCTATTTTTTTATATTTTAGTACCCCATTATCCTCTATTCCTTATTTTTTTGCTCTTTATTCTGCATTTTCCCATTATTCTCTATTCTGCAAACCCTATATAGAGCCTCATTTACTATATCTTGGTGTTGCTCTCCCATAGACGTATACCGTTATCTCCTTTTATTAGAGATTTACGGAAAGTCTCGAATCCGACTGTTGACACCGACTATGACAGGTAAATTGATGGGGGTCATCTCAAAATAGAAAAAATTCTAAATAATAAGTTTTCAAGAAAAAAAATAACAAGATTTTACACAAATATTTTAATTATTTAAATTCTGTTAACAAATCCTGCACAAGTCTCCACAATCAGTCTGAGTTTTTGTCTTGTGTGCCTCCACAAAGTACTCATCACTTTATAATTTTTAAGGTCACCCATGGCATATTCAACAAAAATTCTATATTCTGCAAAAACTCTATTAAATTTTCTACTCTTGCGTTTCTGGTGATCTGGTTTTCAAGTAATGTGTTGTCTCGTAAATGAATAATTACGGGATGCCGATTAGGACAGATTTTATCTCCCAACAGCACATAGTGTTCTGGAAAATTCAGCAGTGCAATGGCTCCAATTTGTCTCATCATCCTACACTGCTGCGCATCATTTTGGTGACCGGAATAATATAGTTCTTGCGGCTCAATTTGTGGCCTGTATATCTCTACAGAAGTGCCGTCGATTGCACCTACGGCACCAGGGATTTTAGGCCAAATACCTTGTTTTCCTCTCCATTCGTTCAAAGCCGACCACAACGTGACACAAACGACTCCAAGGCACTTTGAAATATTGGCATGCACGCATTAATTTCTGCTTGAACTGTGGAGCATCACTTACATAAATCTACGCGAGAACATGGTATGATGGATACGACCGAAGCCACATAATGTACAACATGACCCGATTCTTCTGTGATAGTTTGTGGGGTATCTCAGTATATTGTGTAAATGAGTCCTTGACAAGCTGCAGAACATCTAGCCAAAAAGCGACTGTTGATGGACATCATCTGCGAAAACCAGGTGGCATATAACCGATTTATTACCAAAAAATATTTCAGGAAAATGTTTACACCAGGAAACAGGATAAGTTTATCTTTTTTGTAAATCTTTTTTGAGACGACCCCTGTAATTTTCGCTGTCAGAATCGGAGTCAACAGTCGGATCCGAGACTTTCCGTAAATCTCTAATATTAATATATACAATAAGAAAATTGCATACAGGAAAACTGGACTGTTTTTGCTTATTGTTTTACTTATAAATCAGGCCTTTGGTTTTCTCTAATGAATTGTTTCACATTGTCACCCGGGGCCTTTTATTTCTTACGCTAGTTTAAAGGTTGTTCCTTGGGTATTTGATGGCGGATAGTTGGCTCATTAACAGTAATACCACAGCTTCTTCGTATCGAGCTAAGTATACCCACGCTACGAAGATGCGAGGGGCTATTTAGTCTTTGACCAGTCCGTCAGTCGGAATGCCGTTGTTCTGCATGTAGATAAGCTTTTCATATATTTTTTAGTTATAGCTCTAAACGTATGCATTATGTCTTAAATGTTACATGTGTGCTTTATTTTTTATTCGTGCTTAACTTTTAGTTATGCATCAGTTTTGGCATGTTTAGATGTGTAGTTTAGTAGTGCTTTGCATGTATTTTAAATTGCCTGTATGCATTGAAATAATAATTGGTGCTTATTATCTTATCTGCATGTTCTGTGTTTTAATGTGATGTATATGTTATTTACATTCGGTAAAAAGCTCTCAAGAGCTTAATATGTTTGTATTGTTATATGTGAGCCGAATCAAAATAAAACATTCGTATTAATATTCGTGTTCGTAGATATTTGATATCGGATTGCAACCTTACTTGGATATATGGTCTCATATAATGAAAGGATTGTGAGGTCAATCAATCAAGGGTCAAGGTCATAGTTACTAAAATGGACCGCAATTTGTACAGAAGAGTGGTTTTCGGATGCTTAATCAAACATTACATATGGAATTGAAACTTAACTAGGATATATGGTCACATATAATAAGAGGAAGATCCCTATAGATTTTAAGCCAATACCTTCAAGTTCAAGGTCAAAGTTAGTAAAAATAGACCGCAATTCGTGTATAAAGTGATTTCCAGATGCTTAATCTAATACTACAAATTTTAAAGCTTTTGCCCTTTAAATGAGAACGTGGGATATGTGAGCTTACTCACTAAAGAGTCTTTATTTTTTATTGGCTGCCTATATCACATATTTAAATGTTCCGTACTTCTTAAACGGGTAACTTTTGCATGGTACAATATATCAGATATCGGTCAAAAGAAATTCAGAATGTACTTGCACTAAATACAAGGATGGTTTTTTGTCAAAATTCAGGAAACAGTTTTACATGGAAAGAAATCAATCTTTTGAAATTAAAGTGTTTTTTTTTCGAGTGGGTTTACTTATGATATTCGAGTGGGTATACTTGCTATATTCGAATGAGTATATACTAAAGATATTCGAGTTGGTATACTTATGACAAAATCGTGAGTATAATATACTAAGGTTATTCGAGTTGGTATACTTGTGACAAATTAGTGAGTATACTAAAGATATTCGAGTGGGTATACTTAAGATATTCGACCGGGTATTTTCAAAAGATTTGAGTGGATAATACTTACGATATTCGAACACTGTACAGCACGGTCCAATACCAGATGCGTTTTCTGCGATTATGATATTTTTAAGAAATATGTATAATAATGAAAAATATCAACCACCTTAGTATGCTTAACCCAAAAACAGGGATTTTTCGATGGCGTTACAAAAGCGCAATTATTATTTTACTTTTTACATGCATTTCTTTTTACAAAAGATGGTACCAAAATGAGATCCTGTCCGACTCTTGATTGCATGGATGAAAAAGGATTGGATTTTGTTTTGTTTGAAAGCTTACTAAACTAAGTTTAAATAATCCAGAAAATTAAAGTCAAATTTATAAAGTCAATGTTTTTACGAAGGAGTCATTCAAATTTTGTCTTTCCAATTCAGTGAAAAAGAAGTGTTTTTCAACTTTACATACAGTGGAGAGTTGATATCTCACAAAACATGTTTAACCCCACAGCATTTTTGAGCCTGTCCCAAGTCAGGAGCCTCTGGCCTTTGTTAGTCTTGTATGTTGTTTTTTTTTAAATTTTAGTTCATTTTTATGTTTCGAAGTTTAGTGTGACGTCCATTTTCACTGAACTAGTACACATTTTTGTTTAGGGGCCAGCTGAAGCCCGCACATATTTTCTCTGTGTTGAAGACCAATTGGAGGCCTTGGGCTTTTGGCTCTTTGGTCGGGTTGTTGTCTCTTTGACACATTCCCCATTTCCATTCTCAATTTTATTTTAGGTTAACATTTGCCGCATTACTTTTACTACTTTTTGGCTGGAATATAACGCAAACATTTCTAGTAACTGAAACTGCTACCTATTTTTTCTAGATTGTGTAGTCTTCAAGAGATAAATATGGAACACAACTAGTACCCTATGGAAAATCCATTACAAATAATTGCGCTCTGGTAACATATCATAAGCCTGGTATATTTGATGAGGTTTTTTTAAACTGTTGAGCCAGGATCATATACATTTGTATATACATGTAGCCCATGTATATATGTCTCTGGTTAAGCTGATGAAACTAATTTATAGTTATGATGATCTATGATATCACTCGATCCTTTTCCGTATCGGGAAATTGTGAAATGAAGAAAATCAAAAGAGTTGCATGAATGTTAATACGCTCAACTTCCAAGCAAATATTGCAGCTCGCAAACTAAGCAATGCTAGAAACAGTTTGTTTCGGCAAATTTCGTTGAGCCCGGATATCAGGCATTGCTTCAATTCGCAAGTTGTTGTAAGCTTGTAGAAAGCTGATTCAAATAAATTAAATAATTCTATAAAAAAGTGAATCAAAGATCGAGTCTTATTTATCAAAATGACACCAGACTTTTTCGAATTCAAATTTAAAAGTGCAAATGTTCAAATCATGATCAGTTTTGTACAGAGCGACACGATGTAATTATTCTTTTATGCTGAGACTGCTATAACACAGTGTTAGAGTAGTCTCAGTTGTATGTAGAAATGGTCTGGGCAATGAATATTATCACTTTAATATTTGTAGTAATGATGGACTAAGAAACCGTCAAAGCTTAACTATGCGTATAGAGATTTTACTCACATTAAACTCAAAATCTTTGTGTATTGTCATTAAAATTATTTAAATAAGTTTGCGACGAATACAACTTGATAAGACAAAATTTACTGTGTAACACAGTGTACATGCTCCACGCGCTAGTAAACTTTGGTGGTTGTGGTGGTGCTTTTTTTTTAAATTTATTTATTAAAAAAGGGGGGGCGGCAATTAATATTTTTGAAATTTGTCACCCAATTTGAGAGGAATTTAAAAAAATGTTAGTAATATTATACATTTTATACAATGATATCGAAGTGTTATATTTTATATAGCATGTTATTATAGACTGAGACTACTATAACATAATATGTGTTATAGTAGTCTCAGTTATAGATAACAATCTATCAGTCTTCATTTTTTTCTTACCATCAGTGACATCAGGGTTTTAAATCCGCCCAAAGTTACTGAAATTAACAAGATTTATTTACGATATAAAATTCAACATCAAATGATTTTCTTATAAATACGTTTTAGTTTTACGCATTTGATTACATAAATAACCTACATCTATCTTTTCCTATTTACAAACGTTCATTCATATTTAAAACCATGTGACTTTTATTAATATAATTCTTTTCAGGATATTTTTAGAAAAAATCGATGGGTACAAATGTCGCGAGGTGACCTTTAATCCAACAGGTAAATTAAGGTAGATAACAAAACATACCCAATACATATCTATTGATTAAATACATACATGTATATTTCATAATGTATACTTCATGGTCATGTGTGTTGTGACGTATCTAAGTGTGGTTTTCCGGCCATTACAACACAACAACTTATTACCTGTGACTATTTAAATTTCGTAACAGGGATCACGACAACACAGTTTTTAGTGTACCTGTGGATAAAGCGAATATTCACAGTTTATCAATCTGGATACTGAAATGTCACAGTCCAATATTAATAAAGGTATGCAGTTAACATTTTACGATTTTTTATTGATTTGTATTTATATGTCAAGGTAAAAAACATAGGGGTGTGGCTGTTTGCTTGGGCAAGCAACATAAGCACAGTAAGCTTGTTAGCCTTGGTGAGGGCAAAATTTGGGACACGGACGATTCCACATTTTAACTGCTGACTGCGGAAATATTTATAATTTGGTACATTTATGATGCGTTAAACATGTTAAACAGTTATAACAGTTAAAATGTATTGTTTATAAAATGATGAAGATACTATTACCAAATAAATTTATTTTATTTTAGTCTGTTGTTTTTGCATGAATACATTTGTCTCGCTGGCTAATTGGCTGAACATATAAAACACAGATGCACACTAAAAAAAATCTAATGCGCTGTGTCTAAAAATAGGAAAATCTGCCCGTTTACTAATAAACATGTGATATTAAAATAAGTTTTGGTTTTTTGGTTTGTTTCGTTTTCGATTGATTTGTTTTGTTTTTGCGTGATGTTTGTCTGTATTTTTTTTATGTTAAACATTAGATAGATATAATGTGTAATATTCGTATATTAAAATAAATCAGTAAATTATTATTGTATTCAGATCGATGACCAGCACTAACCAGTTTTGCGCACTCATGCATGATCTGTATGCATCACTAATGAATTTCTGCCAATATAGGCACAACTCCGAATCGTAAAAAAAACTTTAGTGGAATGAACTGATATTATTTAATTTGCATTTATCACAACTAAGACATAATTGCAATCATGGTGAATGTTTGGAAGTAGAGCATATGAGGGGCGTGTTATGAAGCGAGTTAAGTTCTAAATTTTGAGTACCAGACTGTATAAATAAAAAAGAAGATGTGATATGATTACCAATTAGACAACTCTCCACAAGAGACCGAATGACACAGAAATTAACAATTTACTATAGGTCACCGTACTTCAACAATGAGCAAAGCCCATACTGCATATTCAAAGTTTTGAAACTGCTACTCTGGCTTTTTTATGTTGGTACTTGTTTTTAGTTCTCCCCCCTACCCCCTTTCCTAGCAAGGAATTTTCAGTATTGTATACAAATCCGTGTTCCTACATTTGTCCTAGACAATTAAAAATATATATCAAAATTGAATTGTCGTATATTTTATATGTTATTTTCTGTCGAGACCTTTCCAATTGTGAACTTTCCATTTCTAAGTAGCAACATTCCAGCACCACCTGCATACGGGGTATATATCTCCCAACTGATACGATATTCCCGTGCTTGCATTTCCTATCATGATTTTCTTGATAGAGGGTTGCTGCTCACAAGGAAGCTATTAAAGCAAGAGTTCAAATGGTGAAGTTGAAATCATCCCTTCGTAAATTTTACGGACGCTATCACGAGTTGGTTGACCGTTATGGAATAGCCGTTTCACACATGATATCGGATATGTTCCTTACGTCGCAACTACAATCCCCTTCCCTTTCATGAATGTGACCTACCGAATTAGACTATTTACCGAATTTGTTATCACATAAGCAACACGACGGGTGCCACATGTGGATCAGGATCTGCTTACCCTTCCGGAGCACCTGAGATCACCCCTAGTTTTTGGTGGGGTTCGTGTTGCTTATTCTTTAGTTTTTTTATGTTGTGTCATGTGTACTATTGTTTGTCTGTTTGTCTTTTTCATTTTTAGCCATGACGGTAATTGTCAGTATATTTTCGATTTATGAGTTTGACTGTCCCTCTGGTATCTTTTGTCCCTCTTTTTTAGATCTTAGAAACTATTTACGCATGCATATACTTATTTGTAATATTCAAGTACACTTATATGTGGAAGATATCCGTTTATAACTTATCGTCGGTCTTGACTTTGAAAATATATATTTGGGGTCACGTGTTAAAGCAATTCATCGATGATAAAATTATAAACAGCAACCTATTGACAAACTGACAAACGTGTAATGGTATAATGCGGCTGTGTACCAATATATCTAGCATGATATTTATCCATCTATGGGGGCATTTCTTTCTAACACAAACGATGCAAACGGTTAAGCGCGCATTTACTTATAACATACGTTAGCATTTACATAAACTTTGACAACCTATGCACTCGATAAAAATGCGTCTACAGAATAAACGCTACAATTGTTTTAACTTCACCCTGATTAAACGATGTATGTGTTTCTACATTTGTAAGTCTGTTTATCAACAAAATGTGCATGCATTATTGAAAGTTAAACAGGGTCAGTAAACACTGATTAAACGATGCAATCTATAATTAAAAACCGATCTCTCATCGCTCCTGTTTCTGATATGTCGCTCCCACGCGACATATCAGAAAACGGCAGCTATGAGAGATCGGTTTTTAATTAGATTGTAAACGATGTATTTGTTTCTATTTTTTGTATCGTTAAAAATTAACAACAATCGCCACACAACGTTTACAAATTTTGGTTAGAAAGAAATGCACTCTTAATTATTTACGAAATTTTCGTCACTTGATCATGGCGATTTTAATTCATTGTTAGATCAAGAAGGGGTCCAGAAGTAGAAACCCTACAGGTTTTTTGGGGACCTTTTTTATCACTTAAAATCGACATGATTTAGGCTGAAATCTCCCTTCTTTCTTTGTTGCCATGAACCCAGTTAAAAACCTTCTTTGAAAATTTCTTGATCCAAACCCTTACAACGTTTACATTTTTGCTAATCATTTAATATAATGACTCACAAATCAAACCAAATATATGAAAGGACTGATTTTTCAGACGTTGAGGTTGCTTTACAGTTTAAAAATATTAAATGACTGAGAAAACTGAACATGAAACGAAAATGCTGGACGAAGTTTTCGGACTCAAAAAAAATGAAACACACTTTTCTAACCTCGACGAAAATTGGGTTTGTCTCCACCTTTTCCAGGTTCAAAATCCTTTGACCCTCTTATGGGTGTAATGTGTGCCTCATAAACATGATCAAGTTTTTCTTTATATAATAAAATCCGTTTCTAAACAATAATGGATCCTCTCGTGTTAGTTTAAATATATTTATTTATAATGGATTGGGAAACAAGTTTTGCAACTTATATTAATCCCTTTCCACTTTGCGGGTGCGAGTGCTGCCTTGTAGCGGCATTCACCTGCTCTTTTCGAAATCTACAAGGGGGTCTTTAACGTGTTAGAGATATGGCTCTTTTATTGTCCCCTTTCAACTGACTATCGTTTCCTCAAGACCATTCTCGCAAATGGTATCAAGGGAGAGCCGAAAATTCAGCCACGGTCCCTGAAATTTTCATCCCGGAACGGGAATTGAACCAGGAATCTTTGTGTTAGTGGTCCGATGCACTAACCACTATACACCACGTCTCTCCTGTTCATTATGATTAACTACACTTTATTGAATGATATAGTTTACTTTTGTTTTACCACACTTATTGCATTTTTTCATGTATATATATTAATTTAAATAAACGTTCATAATCATGTGATAATCATGATAATAGGGTACATTTCATAACTATAGATTTAAACAGTAACACGACACCAACGTTTACACTTAATTCCCTTCGATAGATTATTCCGGGGAAAAATAATAATTGAATAAAAAACAAACAATTATATGTAGAACAGAACAGTGTATTTATTCACTGGAAGTGATTATGTGCGTAAATTCCTGTAAAATAAATCGTCTATATTAAAAAAAAATAATTTTAAATTTGAGACGCATGGTGCGGTCTCAAATCTTGAATCTTTGGACTTGTATTTTTAGATGAAAAGTCGATCCTTGTACGTTCTGCACATAACAATACAAGTAAGTGTGATCAGTTTTGGACAGTGGTCTAAACGGGATATAAATGTCTATTTTTAGAATCTACAGCTAATTTTCTTTTACACTATAGACGCGGAAGAAAGCTCATTATCATTTGTGATTGTTGTTACAGCATATTCCATTGAGTTTGTAGACAAAGGTAGTATCTTTGGTTAGCTTACTTGCTAGCTGAACTGCAAAGTCATAATTAGGCTAGGTAAAATACCCTCTTTTAAGAGTAGACTAGTCCGACAGATAACCAATCTATCTGTCTGTATGACCAGACTACTTCGAAAGGAGGGTAGTATTTCTTACCCAATAATGACTTCACGGTTCAGCTAGCTAGCAAGCTAACCAAAGATATTACCTTTTTCTACACACTTAATGGAATCTGCTGTAAACTTAGAAAAGATATCAAACTATCTGTAAGCTAAGCGTGCCCGTCACAGATATAACAAAAATGGGCCATATATCTCTCATGTATACATGTACATGCACATGTATATGTATCATTTGGACCATTTTTTGTTGTTGTTTTTTTTACGAGTCAAAACAAGTGAAAATTGGTATCAAGGATACATGCACATGTACATGTATCATTTGGACCATTTTTTGTTGTTGTTTTTTTTACAAGTCAAAACAAGTGAAAATTGGTATCAAGAATACATGCACATGTACATGTATCATTTGGACCATTTTTTTTGGGTTTTTATTACAAGTCAAAACAAGTGAAAATTGGTATCAAGCTTGTTTAGGTTTTTCACGTATATATGTTTGTATATGTATTCGTACAACCGTAATACTAACATTAAGTTCACCGAAAATTATAACATGACTAACTTGACTTTCAAAAAGAGAAAATCTTCGTTATTCTGGAATCTGTTTTAAATTCAAATATCGCCGGAAATTAAACCTAAATTGGACGCCAAACTATCTCGTTTTGACCATTTCCCTGGCTTGGTTGACGCTTTAGGGTGGCGGCGTTCAAATTGCGTTTTGTACAGCAGAAACTGTAAACCGTTTGTCTTGCAAAGGGTCAATTGCTATTCATATTGTGAAAAAATGTACTTTTTAAATTTGACCTATGGTTTAATGAAACAGTTTGGGTAAGTGATTTTCACAAGAAATTAATATATAAGATTCAATTTAAAAGTTTATAGCATTGATGACTGCTTGCAAGTGAGTGGAGAACTACTGTCTGCTTTAAATGTCTGTTGATGTGATACTACTGTTGCTTATGATCAAATATGTGTCCACTAAAAATCGAGCTAAGTCTCTCAAGCTTAATCAAACTTTCCTTGGAAAACAGAGCTAAAAAATAAATTTCTGTACAAAATCAAGCACAATCAAACTTTCGGTAGAAAATGAAGCTTTATCAAACTTTCCTAAGCATATTAACCTTTGATAAGCTCTTTTCAGAAATTAACCTTTTCTTCATGAGCATTTATGGTTTCTTTGCATAGCGATGTAGTAATGTGCAATCTCTCCCCTCGGGCAAGACATGCATTATTTGTTTCTCATCGCCATGAACATGCATGCCATTTACTCTTTAACAAACTGCATAATCAGTTGTTTTAACTTAAAATAGAAAAAAATAATCTTTCGGCGAAGCTCTTAAATGCTTTCCTCTGTATTTCAACAAGACACATACTATTTCTATTCTCATAAATATGATTATAAGAAGCTGTTAGGTATAAAACACGGACACACATTTGACTATCTATCACACTGACCATACAGTCTGGTAAGGTCCGTGCATGCCTGATTTTGTTCAAATGGTGTGTAAGTAACTTACTGCCAACGATATAGGAGCCATTTATTTCTTGTTTGACAGTTACCATGCGTCAGGATTATTCTTTTTTCTGTCTAGAAACAAGTTTTTGTTTTGGAGGTCAAAATGAAATTCTTAAACGTGAAGGTTTAAACCAGTAAATATGTTTTTACTTGGCGTTCATCAAACATACAAATGACAAACAACAGTTTTAAATGCCATAAAAAGTTAAAGGGGAAAGGGACACTTCAATAGAATTAAGCATCGATTTCACCTCAACACAAATATTTTTTAAAGCAGCCTCTCTCTCTTTCTAGTAAGAAAATATTTGTGTTAGAGATGAAATCTTACCTCCATCACTTTAAGATATGGACCGCAACATGTCGGTTGGAAAGAATTGGAGAACCATGACACACGTTTCGATTCAATATAATATTTTTTTAGTTTCAACACATGTATCCCACTCAATTGTAAGACAACTAAACATTTATATATTTCTAGTTTTTATATAGATTAGACCATTGGTTTTGTCTTTTTACTGGTTTTACACTAGTATATAGCTTGCTGTTCGGTTTGAGCCAATGATACATGTTGAAGGCCGTACCTTGACCTATAATGTTTTACTTGTATAAATAGTTACTTGGATGGAGAGATGTCTTATTGGCACTCATACCACATCTTCCTATATCTATATATATTCTTATCACATGACCCCTCTTACTAGAAACAAAAACATGTACATTTGAAGTTTTCATTCTGTAGTATAGGAATTTTCATGATTTTAAAAACCAAAGTTTAAGTGATCCAGATTTCGTGCACATGCGGATTTAGGGGACATGGGGTCCTGATTCCCTTGTGGAGCTACATTTTATTGTTAATGCATAAACTTTTACATGCCCATCTCCTAACGTTACCTTTTCAGGAAGTTTCACCCTATTTTATTCCTGGATTTGCATCTGACATGCGTGAAAGAAGTTCCTTTGGGAAATTGCAATGTTTACTTTACAAAAACGAAACCCACATCTTATTTAATTCGTCAGTAGAAATTGCGGGTACATGAATTGATGATTTAAACAAAATATCAAATTTAACCTTGACATTGCAAAAATGTCGATACTAATTATAATTGATATTGACACAAAATATAAATGGGAGAGATCCGATTGCGCCAAAATATTATTAACTAAATAAACAAGTTAATATTAGTTATATTGATTGTCTTATAACAAATGACGAACCATATCGATTTCAAAGTGTTTTGTTCTATTTGGATATATAACTTTTGACGTCACGGCTGAGAAATTTGGAAATGATCTAGTGTTTATATAAGTTAACGTAGAAAAAAGAAATGCGTTATTAAAGAAAATTTATTTTTAAATACATATTGTGTTCTTATATCCAGTGTAAAAAGATGTTCATGGTATGATTTTGAATAAAATTTTTAATGTTGATATTTAATTGTCAAATTCTTATTCTCTAAAAGTGCAAAAATGTACAAATTACAGGGGCGGATCCAGCCATTTTAAAAAGGTGGCGTTCCCAACCCAGGACGAAAGGGGGGTCCAACTATATGTCCCCATTCAAATGCATTGAGCGGCAAAAAAAGGGGGGTTCAGACCCCCGGAACACCCCCCTGGATCCGCCAATGAATTATATATTATTTTTTAATCTCAGAAGAACTCTAATCAAATATAAATCAACTTTTCTACAGAAACCTGGTAACAATATATATGTTCCTGCTCAAACCATTGCAAATCAAAAATTATAATATAATACGTCTGTTTAGTGTTGCATTTTTTAAATAATAGAACAGGAGAAGTATAATAAACTAGGTAAAATTGTGTTTAAAAATATTTTTTTAATAATCCTTCATTTGATTAACTTTAACCTGAACTTCAAAGCCCCACTTTATGTATCACAACATTAAACAGGAATATTTGTATGCCCTAACCTAGGGGCATTGTGTTTTTTGGGTCTGTGCGCCCGTCCGTTCGTCCGTCTATCCCGCTTCATGTTAAAGTTTTTGGTCAAAATAGTTTTGATGAAGTTGAATTGAAGTCCAATCAACTTTAAACTTTGTACACATGTTTACATTCCTGAAACATGGGTCGTTATACAGATTTGTATAGTCTTTAAAATAAAACATAATCCACTTATGCCGTGCCTTCATGGAAGCCATACCGAGTTAGGTAAAATATCTTGAGTAATAATGAAGTATGATTATAGCGTGAACCACTTTCAAATTGTCATGATTTACAATAAATAGAAAATATCATCTTCCACACATATGACAAAGAAAATACTGAGATATTATTTTTAAGTTGAATTATTAATTAGGAAAAAAAAAGTTCTAAGGTTCACGTATTGTCTTTCTTTTTAAAAAAAACTACTTATTTATATATTGCAGGTTACCAGATGGGTGACCAGAGGAACATGCAGGATTCATCCGAGGACGGGATCGGATGCTGCGGATGTATATTGATGGGACTATCGTATCTTCTTGTCGGCTTGTTCTTTCCTTTTTCTCTTTGTATGACAATAAAGGTAAGTAAAAAACAATGAGATATGGTAGAACTCGAATAACTCAGCGCCCTCTATCCACTAAAATTTTGGAAAGATATCGTACTGCCGTGTCCAATTTTATTAATAAAGTACAGATCCGGTGTTTTGCTATAAGGATATGAAACGCTCCGTAATACTTAAGAACTTTCGGGGTTCTCTGCTTTTTGTCGAGCCTGCAACTTTTGTTGCTGAAAGCTCGACATAGGGATAGTGATCCGGCGTCGGTGGCGTTAGTTCACTTCTTAAAAGCTTTATCTGACCTTGACCTCATTTTCATGGTTCATTGGTCAATGGTAAGTTTTCTTGTTTAAGTTTATGTGACAGTTGTAATAAAGCTTTATATTTAGGACTATCAACATAATATCAATGATTAGTAAAGAAGGCGAGACATTGCAGCGTGTACACTCTTGTGGCAAATTAATACACAACTTAAAAATTTTAAACGTGTTGAAATTTCACAATCGGCAAACTTCGGTTGGTTCCGATTTTCGGAAACGGCCGAGTTGTGACGAATAGAAATTAATTGGCTAATGTAACAATTAAATTGTTGTCAGATTCTTGAACCAAAGTTTGGAACAGGATATTTTGAGCAATGTTAGATATCAATAAATCAGAAGATCATTTATTCAAGGGACTGTTTTTTTTACGGTTTTGGCTAATTTGTGTCAGTAAAGGTTCCGAACAGGCACATGTTCAAGCTTCTCGGACCCGACTAAACTTTATGGTTCACTACACAAAATCGCAGTGGTTTGGACCTGTTTTATATCTAAGCATTCAAGATTGATGTTGATGATAAAACTATTTTGACATCAGTACATTTTTGATTGCCTGTGAAAGTCATGATTTTCTTAACGACTATTCTGACTGTCACGACTATTATGACTTTATTGACTGTTAGATAATTATAACTGCATGACTATTTTAACTGAAACCATTGAAATCACTAAAAGATTAGGGCAGAGGGAAACAAACTATTTTCGGTGGATAAATAAATCGTAAAAAAACCCAGAAATTTACATTTTTAACTGTTATACATGCATCTGCCATCAATTGAACTCTGAAAGTGTTTGGTTACAAGTATATTTATCATACGAACCAGTTTGTGTTTACAAGGCGATCGACATTGCTTGAAAGATCGTCAATGTCGGACTCTTGGGATGACGAATTTATATCTTCTTCTTGATTATTTTCCACAAGTAACGGCTCAAACTGATACGGTCGAATATCTAAACTTTGAGAATTGCCTTGTAAACTGCTGTCAACACCGTCCATTGTTTAATTACGCAAAAATGCGATGTACTTCGTCCATATTGAGACATTTTCTCAGCTTGTATCCACTGACGTCATCACGATCACGTGACCGGTATCTCATTAAAAATCAAAGATGACGACAAGCGCTGGATTCTTTGACCATAAAAAGTCATTTTAATGAGGTTTTGACAAGAAAAATTAATTATAATATATTTTTTTACCCATTTGAATTGATTAATTAAAAAAAAAAAAAAAAAAAAAAAATTGTGTCACGTCTCCTTTAAAGACAACCCTTTTGTCATCAACCAATCAAATATTTATGGAATAGAACAGCTCGATACGGAAATCAATTATGTTGTGTCACATAATTAAATATGTAGTGTATGGCAATAAAGATTTGAATTGAATTGAATTATTATTTTAAATTAAAAGACCTGAATGATGTGTCGTATCTCTAATAACTAAAGTGACGGAAGGGACGGGACGATCATTTGATTTTCGAGGGAGAATTTATCGCGGGATGCCTTTACTCTTCACCTGTTTCTCGATTAATGTTTAGATATGCAGTCATTCTATTTGGAGTAAGGAGGGTCAATGGTCGTATTCCGATTTACCAATAACCAAGTATTGTTGTTTTTATTTAAGGTAGCACAATACAAAGATTTGTTCACTCCCAATCAGACAACTTTAAACTGATGTAATTCATTTCATCCTTCTTTATATTTTATAAATGAGGTACCAAAAGAAAGAAGAAAGGCTAATCTTTCAAATTGTGATAATTTCATTATGACATATTTATTACATAATCAATTATTATGTAATTAGTTGCTATATTGTGATGTCCACACTTGAATGAATTTAGCTTCTTTGTTCTTCATAGCATCCCGAAATATTTTATAGATTCTTGTACAACACAGCTTGACCTCCAAAACTGTGTCTCAGATTTCCAAAAACATCAATAGAACAAATTTTATGCCACATTGAATTTAGTGATCTCTTATGAATTAATGTTGCAAACTTCAGTGAAGATTTATGAGAGAATGAAATACAATAGGAAAAATCTGAGACACAGTTTTGGAGGTCAAACTGTGTTGTGCAAGAATCTATAAAATATTTTGGGATGCTATAGATAACAAAGAAGCTAAATTCATTCAAGTATGGACATCACAATATAGCAACTAATTACATAACAATTAATTATGTAATAATTATGTAATAATTATGTCATCATGAAATTATCACAATTCGAACGATAAATCATTCTTCTTTCTTTTGGTACCTCATTTATAAAATTTAAAGAAGGATGAGTGGAATTACATCAGTTTAAAGATGTCTGATTGGGGATGAAAAATCTTTGTATTGTGCTACCATAAGTCCCTAATATGTGTGAAGTATTTGCTACTGAACGTTACTCAAACAACAATCAACTGTTAAAGTAAATAATTCTGCTGGAAAATTAAATATTTCACCATTGCCCTCTTTTCAAATGTATATTTAATTATCCTATTATCAGGTTAACCATTATGATTACCAATAAATAGGTGAATTGAGGTCCTTTAGAAATCATTCGTTCATACATGGCATCCATTAATGGTTGTTTACTTAATTGATTCGGATGTTATTTCACATTCCATACATATTCATAATTTGTCATAATGAATTATGATAGGTTAAATATGGATCGAGTATATGTTTACTTACAATCGTGATACACGTCTAATTGGCGATCAAATCACATCCAATAATTTTTAGGTTGATTTTTTAATGCGTTTCTAGTGAAGTGTGGAGGCAGTTAAATGTGTAGTTTAGCATTGTGAGTTCAAAACCCGCACGTAAGAAGCGACTATGATTCTCAGTTTGCCTCTCGAAGGTCGGCGCTACTCACTGCTTCCTCCTGTACGAATTGAAACTGACCGTCACGATAAACCAAATATTAACGAAAGTGGCTTCAATTACCAACAAGCTTTTATTGTTTTTAAAATATATAATTTTTTATCTTTTCTAATAAAACAAAACAGCCTTTCCGTGAAAATGTTAAAATGATGCATAGATAATTTGTGCTGGAAAGAACCTGGGGAAAATATATCTAATATGTATGTTCCTGATAGACCTGAATGCTTCTTTTTAATTTTATAGGGTTGTAAAAGCGTTGATTATGCGCAACTTTTTAATATCATCATAAACTATGTGCTTCGTTTAGCACGTTTCCACTCTACTAAAATTATAAAAAAAAGCATTCAATTCTATCATGAATTAAATCCGACGATATTTCAATTGATGAATAGGCAAACTTCAGGAAAAGTATCTCTTTCTTCAGATTGTAACGGAGTATGAACGAGCTGTTATCTTTCGATTGGGTCGAGTACTGCCAGGAGGGGCGAAAGGACCTGGTGAGTTCATTAGATACTTTAAAAAAAACCTTTGAATTTCTAATGCCAATGGCTAAAAATTCTAGATTCTGCAACACAAATGTCAATACTCCCTCTCTTTCTTTCAGTCCTTATTTTAGATTTCCAACAAATGAATATTATGTATGTATATATAATTTTTATGTAAGTAAAACTATATATATTTTAAGCATTTTAAATTGTTGTCTGCTCTTTGGTCGGGTTGTTGTCCCATTGACACATTCCCCATTTCCATTGTTTATTTTAATTTGTTCTCTCAGTCCTAGGTAGTGATTTAATGAATAATAATAAAATATTTATTTTATATATTAGCCATGTGTCACTAATTTATAACAACATGCCGTACAGTAATTCTCTTATCGGGACCATGCAAATAGCCTAAAGCTGTACTCGTAAAGGAATTAAAATTTATAGTAAAATAGAAATAAAAGCACTTCAAACTAAAAGCCTGGTTCAATTTGTTAATAGCAAACGTGTTGCTTGCAGTTACGACAAAACAGAGATCTGAATGGCTTTCTATGTTGGCTGACGTGTCAAAAAAATACAGTTATAATATTATGCAATATGAATGATCTTCCGGTTTTGAATTTATAATTAGAAATCGTATCAGAGGACCATTCCACCAATAAATGCATTCTTTCGCAGAGGCGGATTAAGAGGGATGCCCGGTCCCCCTTTTGTGGGAAAAATTTGATTGATTATATAGGGAATCACTGAATCAAGACTGGAGCGGAGCCCCACTTAGGTAGTCAGTACCATTCCCGTATGAACATTTCTGGCCAAGATCAGCGACTCTTTCAATCAATAGTACGCTTGATAAGAGCTTTAAAGGTTAGAATGGGAAAGTCCAGCAATGAGAATATTTCTATACTCAATTCGTTGGAGTTGAAATAGTTTGAATACCTACATATATACACTATAAACCAGCACAACCTGGGACCAAGTGATAAGTTTTCATACAACTGCATGATATGTACCCTTTTCTGACGTTTTCATTTTTTTTATACAGGAATGTTCTTCATATTACCATGTCTTGATGAGTTCAAAAAGGTCGACCTCCGTACAGTATCATATGATGTCCCACCTCAAGAGGTAAGAGCGCGTATTTAAAAGAATGTCACCAATAAAAAAGAAAATTAATAATTATTTCAATCTTATATACAAATTAAGCACATTTTACATTGTTTTAAACAAGAGAACATTCATAACAAAAAGAAATAAACATTGTCATGTTCCATCTTGTCATCTTTATTATAATTTTTGTAAACATTATTAAAAAAACAAATTAACAAGTGAAAACACGTTAAAACATTAGTCTTGTTATGTAATGTGTGTAAAAGGGGAGAGCAAAATTGCTTACTATATAAGTAATAGTGTAAAAAGTAAAATTACAAAAATACTAAACTCCAAGGAAAATTCAAACGTATAGTCAATTATCAAATGGCAAAATCAAAAGCTTAAAATTCATCAAAATTCATCAAACTGATTGACACCAACTGTCATATTCCTGACGTGGTACAGGCATTTTCGGTGGATTAAACCTGGTTTTAAAGCTAGCTAAACCTCTCAATCGTATGATAGCCCAATACAATTCCATAATATTGAATACATGTCTGAAAAAAACAATCAGACATAATTAGTAAAATGTCAATAATAGGGGTACTGCAGTAAACATTGTGTTATAATCTAAATCACTATAAAAACAATATGTTAATGATTTGCAAGCACCAAACAACTCCTGTGGCCTTTTGAGTTGTCCTAGTTCTGAATTGGTTCAGGTTGTTTCACTTAAGTTTATTGTACCAGTTATGTTCGTGTTATCATATTAATTTATGTACTCCTTTCAGATTTTAACCAAAGATTCTGTAACAGTAGCCGTAGACGCCGTTATCTACAGCCGTATTTTCGACCCTACAATGTCTGTGTGTAACGTGGAAAATGCAGATTCCTCTACTCGATTATTGGCAGCCACAACCTTGAGAAATGTCCTTGGAACTAAAAACATGTCTGAACTCCTGACTGAAAGGGATTCTATTGCTCACCAAATGCAGGTTGGTATATTTAGTATGTCTATAACCAAAGTTTTTGTTCTGTTTCAATTTAGTACATTTTTTGTATGTCATCTGATTCAACAGAACATTTATCAACTTTTTGTCTCATCGAAGTCAGGAAAATGAGACTTGAACATGCTGTTTCCAGAGATGTTGACAGCAATGGTGGTGTAATCACACGGGGGGGGGGGGGGGGGGGGGGGGGTAACTTCCTATTATTGGGTTTTTACGGGGAGGATGTGCCAAAAATATGGGTCATAATTTTGCGAGATTTTATATAAAAATGACCCTCCTTTTTAATGACATCCTATATTAAAATGCATTTACATTTGATAACTGTATATTGATTTGGGGTATGATCTACACACCAATCCAACAATCTATGCGTATATATAACAATAAAATATATGTGCACCAAACGATGTCAATTCATATATATATAAAAACTTAAGGGTAGGCTAGCTGGTATATTTATGAATTATGAGTGATGATGAGTTATATAGTGCTTATATTAGCATGGGTCATATTTTAAGTATTGTATATAAGTATAGTTCATTCTTTCTTAAATATTTATATAACTATAGGTACTGAATTTCAGTAGATGTTATATTAAAATGGGTACGTTTTGTGAGGCAAAAATGGCACACTCCTACCAAAAAAATATCGAAGGTACCCCCCCCACCCCCCCCCACCCCCCCCCCCCCCCCCCCCCCCCCCCCCCCCCCCCCCCCCCGTGTGTAATCATTTTGTTAAATTTTGTGATTAACATTTTAAGGGAGATTGTCAATGGTAACTCATTGATATTTGATCATATGCAGTTTGAGTATCATTGGTACCTCTCATTATGACCGCCCCTTAGTCATTGTTTATCGATTGTGGAGTTTTTGCATACTAATATTGGGGCCTCGGTGGCTGAGTGGTCGAAGTATAGTTACTACTGCAATCTCTAGCCAGTAAACCTAAGGTTGTGAGTTCGAATCCCGCTCGTGCAGGTGCACTCGACTCCAATCTTAATTGACTTAGGTTCGTCATTTTTCCCACCGAAGGTCGGTGGTTTTCTTCGGGCACTCTGGCTTCCTTCACCAATAAAAACTGGCCGCCACGAAATATCCCAAAAGCGGTGCTTAAAAATGGCGTTAAAACACCAAAAATCGAAATCAAATCATACTAATATGTTAAAGATTGCGATTTAAAAGAGAAAGACTGGGGGAGATAGCAATACACCTCTATTTCCTCAAGTTTCTTGTTCTATTTTTCAGTCTATCTTAGACGAATCAACAGATCCCTGGGGAATCAAGGTAGAGAGAGTTGAAATGTAAGTATCAGTTATGTCTCTTGTAATCAAAATTGTATTTATCATTTATACCCCGTTTCAAGGAGGGTACAAAAAAGATAAAATTGGCAGAATAGAGGGGGGAAAATAAGAAATGATCGTCAAAAAATTAAAACAGAAAAGAAAAGAATAATGTGGGTGTGCAAATATAAAGAATTAAGAGTAATGGCCAAATGGATAAAGAATAGAGAAAAATGGTCTAAACATTTGATAATACAGAAATGAAGCCTTCAGTGACCCTCATTACCAAATGTAATCTTTGTCAAACATCTTCTATGAGTTGTTTTTCAAGAAGCTCTAGAGGGATAGCAACTGTCAATTAATTATAAAAACGAAGAGAAAAAGTTAGAAGAAAATGTTTCTTAAATAAGCTAGCATCTCATGTTCTGCACATTAGTTGTAAATATTTACATTTCTTTTATTACAGTAAGGATGTCAGACTTCCGGTACAACTCCAGAGAGCAATGGCTGCCGAGGCAGAAGCTTCAAGGGAAGCCCGTGCTAAGGTTTGTTCACAAAACAGTTTTTTTGTTTGTTTTTTAGTGTATCTTTTTTGTATTTTGAAGCTTTTTCTTTTTTAAAGCAAAGAATTACTCTAAGTATACTTTGTAAGAATAAATGACGTTATCTTCTAATCAAAGGGTTCTCCAAATTTATCATGAGTTCATGGCGTTGTTCTTTTATTTTTTATGAGTTCATGATGTTGTTTTACTATCGATTTGCGACATAATCACGCCATTGTAAATAAGTTAGCCTCAATAAGTTCCTGATGTTGCTCTTTTATTTAATTGTAATCTGTTCACAACGTTGTTATATTATCAATTTGTCACCGGTTCATGACGTCACGTTGTAAAAAAGTTAGCCTCATGTCTGTAACTCAGTAAACGCTTCTATTTTGATGTAATAAACAAGATATTTATATATTTTGTTTATTTTCACTAGGTATTAGCAGCTGAGGGAGAACAGCGTGCCTCACGTGCTCTGAAAGAAGCAGCCGACATCATGGCCCAATCACCAGCCGCCATTCAGCTTCGTTATTTGCAGACATTGAACAGCATAGCAGCAGAGAGGAATTCCACCATTATTTTCCATTACCTATGGATTTGTTGAGTGGATTTGGCAAGAAATAGAACTGATATTTTTATGTTGTTTTAATCCAATGTTGTTTGTATAATATAAAAGATGGATTATGCTAGAAAATGGCAACAATCAAACAATATTACTTTATATATATAACATAATATGCATTGCCATGTGATATCCTGAATATGCCTTAATTACAAAAATAAGAATAAAAACGAAATTTTTAGTCGTTTAAGAAGGGAATAGTACCTTGAAGATGTATACATTCACGTTTTCTTGTCTCTGCTGGAAAGTTAGCTTTTTCGCAATCGTACTGTGTTTCTATTATTAATTCCAATTTTTACCTTTTTATTATCAAGAAAATGGCCATGCATTCTCCTCCATCAGAGGTATAACTCGCGAGGCACTGTTGGCTGGTTTTTTTTAATGATCAATACTATTATTGCTTTGATCATTAAGATGGTCTGTTTTATGTTAGATTGAGAAGACAATCAAACCACTTCATGAACATCTCAAACCATTCAAGTTCTTTGGTTTGTTTTTAAGTATGTTTTAATACTAAGTGCTTAGGTATTTCCTTTATGTCAGGGTGAACATATTTTGCAACTAATGTTGTCATATTGAGTGATATTATATGTTACAGTTTCAATACATGCGGGTATTTTTTATATCAAGGCTAGATTAAGGGGAAAATCCCCATTTCTCATTCACAGGTCAAAAGAATACATGACTACAAAAGGTTATTTCGTTTTTACTATTAAATGTAATTTAGGGCTTAAAAAAAATATTCAATTTGTTAAAAAACGAAATTAATGAGTGGGTTTGATACATTAAAAATGTATCTTTTCAAAATAACAATTAAATTGAAATTTGACAGGCTTTTACATTATTGAAATGAAATATATTAGAAATATATTTATTTTATTTTTTAAATTGTGAAACCAATAATAGATCTTTAAAAAACTGTTTGTTCCAATTTATTGAAATGTCAAAGGTATTTCAAAGTAAATAGGGTGATATACATTATTACATTTATCTATACTTCTTTCTTTAAAAAAAAATCCACTTGAAGCACGTGAAATAATAATTACCTGATAAGCAATACATATACCTTTGACGTCAGTCAGATAACTATAAGAATATGGTTGTATGTCTCTTAATTACTATGTTTTATTTTGTATCTGTATCATATTGTTGTCGCCAGGTGTTATCAGTATTGCATAGTTTAGTTGTTATGGTAACATAAAATATCGTCTGTTCCATAACAAACCGATTGTACATAAGGGGTAAATGCGTATTTAAAAGCTTGTCTGTTTTTAAAGTTTCATGTTAATCATGTTGATTAATTAAGACATGCAAATACATATTCCATGGGTTTTTTTACTTGTTGTTTGTACATTATATATTTCTTAATTACATAATAAATTAAAATGATAAAGTTCCTGTCCCAAATTTTAAAACATATATTCTATTTTTTCTATATTGTTATTTGTATTATATAATATCGTAAGACAAAAATAATAAAATTAAAAAAAAAAATCATGTATGCTATTTTTTTGGGGGGAAAAAAATGGATGATGCGGAAGATACTGAATGCAAACTTAATTTGATTTCTTGAATCGATTTAACACTTGATATGGCACGCCTCGTGGTAGCATGTCCACTCCGAATGCAGAGGTCGAGGATTCAAAAAGTGGGCCAAAACACTTTGAGTGCGGTTTCTGCTGCTTGCAAAATCGTCGACATTCAAAAGATGGGAGAGTTACAATGTACTTGTCAGCTCGAAGTTAGAATACTATTAGATTTTAAGATAGGGATCATGTCTTCTTGTGGGCTGTTTCCTCGTGAGCTAGTTGTTCAGTGGTTGTCTTTTGTTGATGTGGTTTATAAGTGTTTCTTATTTTTCGTTTTTTATAATATGCTAGACCGTTGGTTTTCCTGTTGGAATGGTTTTACACTAGTCAGTTTTGTTGTCCTTTGTTGCTTGCTATTCGATGTGAGCCAACACTCCTTGTTGAAGACCATACTTTGAACTATATTCGATTATTTTTACAAATTGTGACTGGGTTAGAGAGTTATCTCATTGCCACTCATACTACATCTTCGTATATCTATATAGTAGTAGGTATAAATCGCATGTCTAGAACGAAACGCATGTAACATTTCATTTCTCTTGTCATTGATTGTAGTATTTTCAGCTGGACGTCAAGCAGCTATTTGTTTTTGGTTATTGCTACTAAAACTGCATACGTAACAGTGTTGGTAAATTAAACGAAATTGCATTATTCTAATCATAATCGTACATACAAAATAACCGGACCATTTGCTGAGACAAAAACACATATGAAGATTTGTTCTTTTGTGGTCGAGTTTAAATAGCCTGTCTTCATTGAAACATGCAATGATGTATTGTAGTGGATTAAGATTTAAAAAAATAAGATATATAAATTTAGAACAATTTCGAAATTTAAGCATACATACAAATTGACCTGAAAATGAGTACAAGATTATGCTATAGTATTTCCTACTATCATATAGCGACGCAAGCTGTTTGATCACCATGCGCGGCAGTGTCTTGTAGTTTGTCTCTTTATATGAATTAATTTGTTCAACAATGTTGTGGTCCTATGGCTTCCACATCTACGGCGATGACATGACCAAAGAAGTTCAATCTCTTTGCTAATAGTGTGCACTTTGTGGGCTTAAACTCATTTCAGCCAATCAAATATAAAAATGAGTTTTTTATGCATCTCATTAAAGGACTTTCCAACTACAATCATATCATCCAGATAAACTATACATTAATAAAATTAACGGTACCAATTTTCTTGCACCAGATGCGCATTTCGACAATACATGTTTCTTCAGTGATGCTCGTGGCCAAAATATTTGAAATCCAAAGTTTATATAAAAGATGAAGAGCTATAATCCAAAAGGTCCAAAAAGTATAGCCAAATCCGTGAAAGGAATCAGAGCTTTGCATGAGGGAGATACATTCCTTAATTTATAATAATTTCTAATATTTTGTAACAGCAAATTTTAATAACACAAAACATCCGTATGTTCATGCCAGTACCGAAGTACTGGCTACTGGGCTGGTGATACCCTCGGAGACTAATAGTCCACCAGCAGAGGCATCGACCCAGTGGTAGTAATAAAATTAACGGTACCAATTTTCTTGCACCAGATGCGCATTTCGACAATACATGTTTCTTCAGTGATGCTCGTGGCATTAACTCTATTGTAGTCCCGCCAATACAATTTCCATCAAGTTTTAAAGTTCATTGGTGCGCAGGTCACACCAAATGTAACCTGTAGATTCAGTCCTCGTCGAGTAGCAAACGTCGATTTTGGGAGATTTTATTTTTCCATTTCCATCTGTCGCTACCCAAAACAAAAGTCAATAATTTTCTGGACATGTTTTAATCAGTCGTCAATGAGGGGCAACTGATGTGCATCTCTTACTGTTAAATCGTTAACCTTGCGATAATCTACGCAAAAACGAGTAGTTTCTTCCTTTGTTATTAATACTATCCATTTAGATCATTGGCCGTCGGCTTGCTTAAATACCCCGCATTCTATCATTTCATTGATATATTTATCGACACTCTCTTGCATGATAAGTGTGCTGCCATGTGGTTGTTTTAATCATTCGTTATTTTCCTTATTTATGAAAAAGATTAATAGAATGTTCCTATAGACACTGACGCTATCAAACACGCATTATCATTATATTTCTAGATATATTATGCCAAGAGCAATATAAGATATATGAGGGTTATGAGGGGAGATATTTATTCCTGCATTCTTAAATTTTTATTGCATTTTCTGTATTTTTATCAGTTTTAAGCATTATTCTCCGTTCTTTATTTTCTAGGACCACTTTATTTTGATTCTTCATTTTTCGACCATTTTCCCTCACTCTTTAATTGTTTGTCCTTAATTCTCCCTTCTATGTCCCTTCTGATAAATCTCTTTTCTGCAACCTGCCATTTTTGCTAGCCATTGATTACTATAGGATACTGTAGAAGAACATGAAAACTAAATCGTATCCCTTCGCTCTTGAAGATAGTAAATCACCATTCCTACCCTAATGTAATTGATCATTACTTTAAAAAAAAAACATGATCTTTTGTGTCATTAGACAAATTCAATTATTTGAACACAATTGCAATTTATATATAGAAAAACTGTACACATTGTCTCGAAATATAAAATTAATTTTTACAAGGCTTATAAGCACTGCGAAAGCATTTGTATCCTGTTTCGAGCCGGCTACAAATAAAATGTATATTTCGAGACAAGGTATTGTTATTCTCTTTCTACTACTGCAACTCAAGAACTGTTCCTAATAAAATAATATGGGTACAAACTCCACGAAAAACGATTGCCAACTTATTAACCAAGGTGAGATATTGGCAGTATTATCACAAATAAATATATGGTCAATGCGATTTGACTTTTTACATAGCACTGTTGTAGTATAAATTGTTATCTTATTTATTTTTCGTAGTAATTTTGTAACTCGGATAAATACTTGCACATAATAAGTAGGACTATGTAAATACGTTTTGAACTTTCAATGACTATATTATTCTATTTTTACCTGTCTCACATATAGGTTTTTACCTGAATGTGTATTGAATACTTGTGTTGGCAACTAGGTCAAGATCCTATTTCGTAATTATTTCTTTGCTAATTTCGAAATAACGTCGACGAAATCGATCATGTGCTGTGTGTGACGTCACAGGAGTACATCGTCTTTCATAAAAACTACATTATTAAAAAAAATTAAGTTAGATAACAAACAAGCCCGATTTGGAATCATTTTGCATCTACCCGTGACGTTATTGTAGAAAAGACAAATCCGTAACTGGAATAATTTCGACACAAAAGATGGATGGAAATAGAGGTAAGACTGTTTCAATTTCAAAAAATTGTTTCAAAAGTGATGGTTGATTTGGTATGAATGGTAGTGAGGCTTTTGGAACCTCCTCTATACTATTATGTAAATGAGGTGCGCCATGCTTTACTATATTAGCAAAATATTAGACACATGATGATAATTTACTTATCAATAGATATTCAGATGGTTCTGCAAAAAATTAACGAAAAGAAAAAAACAACAAACAACAACAACAACAACAAAAACAGCAGTTAATTATTAATAGAATCGCAGGTTGATTTACTTTGTTTTTGTTTTTTAAAGGGGTTAATTTAATTGATGTGTGCGTGTTGTACGGAGATAATCAACCTATAATAGTCACTTAATGTTTTCGTATACTAATATGATTAGTTTTTCACCCCCTATATATGATGATTTAATACGATATGATAGTACTTTATATTTAAACTTCAAATATTGCAGTCTACCAATGTATGATTGGGTAGATAATACGGTGTGCAATTGTGTGTACATGTACATATGTTGACGAAGAGTCATTTATTTAAATATTTACATTTATTTATTTTATTTGATACACAATTTAATATAATTCTTTGATTTGCTTTTTTTTTTAAATGCTGAATTTTTACAACGGGTGTCACATGTAGAGGATGATATTCTTATCCTTCCGTAGTACCTATGATCACCCCCAATATAAGGTGGGGTTCGTGTTGCTCAATATTTGGTTTTCTGTGTTGTGTTTTGTGTACCATTGTTTGTCTGTTGATCTTTTTCCTTTTAGCCACGGGGCGTTGTCAGTTTGAATATTTCTCTGTAATATTTCACCTACTCTCTTTTACGCTGCTTTGTTTTAATTTTTGTTTTTGTTATGCTGTGCTAGTGGTGTAGGCATGTAGCATTAGAATGCTTTCACATTTTCTTTCAAACTATTTTTTTTTTCATAAACAGCGTTTCATACAACTGAAAGCTGTCTGTTTGAAACCGTCTCATTTCTATTGTCAACAACTGATTAGGTATTAGAACACCATTTAAAATTCCTATCTATTCAACCAAATTTTGCAATTTTCTCAGCTTTCTTAAAAATTTACCTGAGATTTAACTTAACAGAAACCAGGTATATTCTGAATTGTAAAGGTATCACCGTAACTGCGTTGTAGATGCCAAATTTCAACCCACCTTTAAAGTCTTATAAGAAAGAGATGCCTCTCGGAAGACAGGTACTCCTAAAAATAGCCCCTGGTTTTCTAGAAATCTTAAATTAGTATACCATGGCGCGTATTTAGCCTCAATTTTTAATACAAACTCACAGACAAGTAAGTTTTGGCTCAAAATTGGCTAAATATCAGTGGCGGATTCAGAACATTTTATAAAGGAGGAGGGCACTGACTGACTTAAGGGACTCCAGTCATGCTTCTGTGATTCCCTTATAATCAATCAATTTTTCCCACGAAAAAGGAGGGGGGCAGGACCCCACCTGGTTCCGCATATGAATATATTTTTATTTCACCAAAAGTTTCATTTCTGTGAATTTGTTGGTTAGTGTATATAAACAATGACACCAGAAACACTATTTTGTGTCAGAGTAGGGCAACCTTTACGTTCTAAATTGGAGAGAGTGAATTGGTGGTCTGACACCATTATGGAAGTGTTTATTCAATAATTAGATATACTGTCTAGTAATAATAATGAGAGAGTGAACTTTACAATTCATTATAACCACATACAAATGTCATTTCAGTTAAACATTCAGACAATAGTCAAGGAGATGACAGTGGGATGGGATGCTGTGGATGCATTTTAATGGGACTATCATATGTTCTAGTTGTTTTATTTTTCCCAGTTTCACTCTGCATGACGATAAAGGTAAGCAGCATCAAATACAATATGACGCGGCGTCACTACTCGGCTACTTCCGACAAAGGCGGAAATGACCGATGTACGATTGGTCAGACATGAATATTCCGCTGTTATAGAAATTTATGAAACACACCAAATACTTTGTTAAACCTTCCTGGAAAATTAGAAAATTAGCATCCTTATTTTACTGATAAATTGATCTAGTTGATTTGTCTTTGTTGTTAAGTTGGTGTCTTACATCGTCTATCCAATATTCCCAATTAATTATATTTATGATTTAATTACTCATCTGCAAATACGTACATTTTTTTACTTTTGGGTTATATATAACATGGTTAATGATTTGAATTTAAGCAATTGTCATGCTGATTTTAACATGTTCATATGATTTAAGTGTGATGTCTACTGTAATTATTAATAATTTCAGATCGTGCAAGAATACGAGAGGGCTGTCATTTTTCGACTTGGACGCGTACTTCCTGGAGGAGCTAAAGGTCCAGGTAAGATTGTTACAAATTTGAATTCATATTCAACAGAAGGGTTGTTGTTGAAATTTGTTGTTGTTGTTGATCTAGTCATAATTATCCTACAATTAGCCAACCGTTGTAAATTTTGCTCTACATAAACATGTATTTATATAGTTTGAAAAGACCTTTGCTGTCCATTCAATATTTGTGGTAACTACTTTCATCCTTGCATCATCTACTGCCTTACCGAATATTTGAATAAATATAATGTAGTTAGTTTTTTCTATAAAAGGATGCAGTTCAGATTCTTGTATGTTCCTCCATTAATTGTGGAAAACCCATTGAATAAGAACAAAAACATACTAAATAGTTGTTACAAAAAAATTATACCACAATAACTTTTGACTTTTAAGAAGCAGATTTTTTTGTTTTAACATTTTTGCAGGAATGTTCTTTATATTACCTTGTCTTGATGAGTTTAAAAAGGTCGATCTTCGAACCGTGTCCTATGATGTCCCACCTCAGGAGGTAAGCTGTTTTTTCATCTCTAAAACAACAATCGGCTATCCTCGGGTGAATCCGCTCCTCGTCTTCTAGAACGTACGGAATCTGCCGAGTTGTGACGAGTGCCCTAAACAAAATTTGCATAAAATGTCGTGCTTAGGTCTTACACATCCAGCTACAAGTTGTCGACATTCACACAAAAATTTGATTATCAGTGGTAATGATTATAAAAAAAAAAATTCTAGAATAGTTAACGTTTTTTAACTGTAATACGGACGGACGGACGGACGGACGGACGGACGGACGGAAGAACGAACGAATGGAAAATGTCACTCATTGGCATTTGCAGTATGCCACGCTCTGTGAGAGTTGTTAAGAAGTCGCGATTTTGTAGTTTACTGTACACAGTGTGAGTACCAGTTTTTAAATAAGTTTCTCTCCTTCAATGACAATTTTGCTTCTTTTTTTACAATTTTGCAGAAAACGGAAAAAGAATATAAAGCAGTAACACAGATGTTTTCTGATAGACAGGAATATCTTAGCTGTTAAAACAAACTTCAGATGTACCGTAAATGACATTCGTAACAACTTGAAGTACATCCACTAACCTACGAAATCGGCCCTTTATTTTCCCTGTATTGTTTATTTTCTTGAACGTGTTTATTACAGATTTTGACGAAAGATTCCGTTACAGTAGCCGTAGATGCTGTAATTTACAGCCGTATTTTTGACCCTACAATGTCTGTGTGTAACGTGGAAAACGCCGACAGTTCTACAAGGTTGCTAGCAGCTACTACTCTCCGGAATGTACTCGGAACAAAAAACATGTCTGAAATTCTTACTGATCGAGATTCTATTGCTGCTCAAATGCAGGTAAGACACTACCTAGACGTATACAAACCATACGCCCTTTACGCTCCTTCTATCTCAGTCTGCCGATGTTGTTTTTGAAAGACTTATTCTTAATATGTTTACAACAGCTTGGTTTATGATATAAACACGTTTTTATTGTTCCCCTCTAAATTTATTGTTTTGTATTGTCGGGTTTGCTCAATCAGGTACCTGGAGTGGGTTTACTTTCTTTGAAAAACTGCAACGATTATTTTATGGCGAAAAACACAAATTTATGCCAAAGGTTTGTAAATGGCATTTACTAGGACTTTTTTTATGATTCACATTTGCCTAATAGGAATAACAGACTAAGTATTTTAACAATCACCAGTCTATCCCTCAGTATCAAAAGTATACATGTCAATTAAAATTCTATGTTTTCTTGTTCGTAGATCTAAATTATAATATTTTTTTTTTAAATTTCAGCACATTTTGGATGAATCGACAGATCCTTGGGGCATCAAGGTAGAAAGGGTCGAAATGTAAGTTATGGCTTATTTCGTTAAAATAAAATGTGAATTAAGGCATTTCATGATAGTGAATTTTCCCAACGTGATGTTACATTTTATAATATTATTATTTTAAATAAGTTTTATCCTTGAAAAATGTATTAACTTGAATTGCTGTTATAATACATATGAGAATAAGAACTTCTGCCATCTATCCAATTTATGTAAAACTAATTTTAAGTCAAGTTACGGAAAATAGTTCTGTGGCAGAATATGATAAAACTTGTGCACGCTGAACTTTATCGAATCGAGAGAAAGAAAAAATAACTGTTTTATTTATTTATTATTGAACGAAAATCCTTAAACAGATCAACATTTGTATTGAATGCACGAAAAATCTATATAAGAAAAATAGAGTCAAAATGATGTTTTAAAACTTTTTTTTCGTAATAAATTCAAACAAAAATAGTAATTTTCACATTTTTTTCAAAACATACTCTCAATATTTAAGCAACATAAATTTTGTGATTTATAGCAAGGATGTCAGGCTTCCGGTACAACTCCAGAGAGCAATGGCTGCCGAAGCAGAGGCTTCAAGAGAAGCACGCGCTAAGGTATGAGAATCGTTTTATTACGCAAGAACTATATGCCGATTCTTTGGTACTAGCAATATCGCAGATTTAAATTTATTTCGATGCTTTGTTTATGCCATTTTGTTTAAGAATTGAATACTTCTTTTTGTAACTTCATTGGGGTGTAAAAAGCGTTGACCGAAGTACATTTTGTATGAAGCGCGGAAGCGCTTCATTCTAGAAATATGCGCATGGTCAAAGCTTTAACAACCCCATGAAGTTACAAAAAGAAGCATTCAATACTTATAATTACATTTTTTAGCTAGGATCATGAAATCACGAATTTTATCATTTATTTATTTAATTCACCTGTGCACTTTATTGTGGGACCTCGTGTTATCATGAATGATAAGTTTTATTGAGTTTTGCAATTGCTTAATGCGGGGTTCACACATTGCCGATTATTGCTCCCGTTTGAGATCAGACAGCGATACGACACGAAAAGTGAAAAAGTCAGATTTCTATCCTCAATTATCTGGAATGTCCTATCATTGTCTGAACGCAGTCGTTTAAGTTCATAACAGATTCGTACGGGTCGGGAAGGGTCCGAATAGTTCGGCGAAGCATCCCGACAGTTAGGTGCGTCCCGTAACATTCGGGAAAACTCAGCCGATTTTGTCTAGTCGGATTACAATCGTGCCTATGTCGTGACAGATTCTGCTGTATCGGATCAAAATCCTAACAATGTTCTGTGTATTCTGGACGGTATCCTGTGGAACGGGAATGATCTGGAGAAATTTTTCATTGCTGTTTTTCTGCCGATTGAGTCCAGATTGCATCCAGATCTTGTCGATTGCGAACACGGTTTTTTGCCGAAACCGTTCCGGAACAGTCTCGTTATTAATATTAAATTCGTCAATGATACCCACGTCAGAGTCCCGACAATTACAGAATACAATACGACTGAGACCAGACAAAGTAGTTTGCAATGCGATAGAGCGGACCGTGATAGGATTATGTTCAGACAGTACCTGATCATCCCAAGTATGCCTACAGTTTTCGAACGGATAACTTCCGTCAGCGTCGGTTCACTGTCTGATCTCTGTCGAATTACATTCGGTAGAATCGGGACGCAGTCGTGACAGACTCGGTCGAATTTTACCAGGCGAAAGATACAAATTGGATTAGAAGCGGATTGAGAACGGGATTATCGGGATAAATTCGCTTGGAAACGGTTAAATATCGACGCTTCCTGAACAATATCTGATTGTTGTCGTGAATAAATTATTTGTTTTACAAATTTAAATTAAAGTTTGAATTTCCATCCACGATTCACAGGATCTTGATCAGACTTTTGACAAATTTTAATCGGGAATGGTCCTTTTAAGGACGGCAGTAAAAATCGTGAATGTGTGACCCAGCTTAAGGAATAACACATAGGTGCAGTTAGCCAATCAGAATAACGTTTTATAATGAAACATACATCTAATGTAATTATTTTTCTATAACCATCAATTCATATTTGACTTACCATGCATTTCGTCTTGAATGACCTGATGAAGAAAACTATCCAACAAAGTCGATCTAAGCAAGACATATCAATAATATATAGGTCACCATACGCACTGGGGTAAAGCTGATGACCGTAACTGCATTCACGGTCATCCCAAGATGTCGGATGAAAAATTAGGTCAGTATCTGTATTGTCTGTTTAAGTGTTTCTATATTATTTTCTTTACAAATCAATCATTTCAACGATGTAAATGTATAAAAGATTCACACGGAAATCACTAATTACTACCGAGAAATGTGCATGAAACAGGAATTTCGATTTGAAAAAATCGCTCAGATGACCGTAAATCACAATCGAGATGACCGTAACAGAATCAGAGATTCATAACAAGGGTGACCGTAATTGGTTTTTAGATGACCGTAATTTGTAAATGATGACCGTAACTTTTAAAGGATGAGCGTCATTTCTAAGAAATATCCGTATTTATATAACTACCTTTTTGTATCCAATGAAGTTAATCGTGTTGGTATAAACGTGTTAATATGAGAGTATTATCCTATAAGTAGAAGAAAATAAGACGTGCTTCAAATGCATAGTTCACCATATGTATCTTTTTTACAGTAGAGGGTTGAATTTTTAAAATGAATTTGCAACAAGACATGCACATGAACAAGTGGGCAAAACATGCAACAAAAGCGCGTTAAAATGACACCTTTCAAGTATAATGAAAACAACTGCGATGCACAGCCTCCATCTACAAGACAAAAGATTTTTTTTTTTATTTCTGGGATTCCTTTTAATGGCGTATAATAAATACACATTTTTAAAAATGCCAATGCATGTACACCCAATGATATTATATCGTCTTCCATTTTGTCGTGCAAATAAAATAACAGAAAATATTTTGAAACTATGATATCATACGACTAAAGATCACTAAACTAGTGATGGTGAGCTCCAGCAAAGTAGATCCTTAAAATAGTCTTGTACGAATAGCGTATCACAAGGGGGAACGTTGTCAATTTGTACGAGTATATATATATACAGAAATGTTATTCATACAGTTAGGATTCTACTTCGTCAAAATTATCTCTCCATTACGCCAGGCAGTTCATTTTCACAATCGTAGAAAAAGAAGCCATTGTAGGGATGACGCGCTGACAATTTTGCTCTTGAAAACCGATACATTTATCCACATAGCACCATTACGATCCTTATATGTCAGTTGTATATTAAAAGACAAATGCTAGCTAATGAGCATCAGTTAATGATCTTGTCTGCATTGATTCAACTTAAAACTATTGTCTAATCGGATGTCAGGTGGAATTTTCAAAATTCTTAAGCATTTAAAAAAATATAGTAAAAATATTTCGTGGAATATATAAAAAAAAGATGTGGTATGATTGTCAATGAGACAGCTATCCACAAAAGAAGGAAGGGCGGGCAGACTAACCATTTTCAGTGGTTGAAGATTATAAACCCTAGATATCACACACAAACATTTTTTTTTCTCGAAGATATGCATTTTCATCATCCAAATTAAAAGACTGTCGTCAAGTACTTTTAGAAAAAAAATAGCTATTCGAACAATCGTACTCTGTTTTTGTGATTCATTAGATAGATATTTCACTTGACCCATATATTTCATCTTTTCATACTGTCCTTTTTTTACGTTATAAAGTCAACCTGTATAGCTTTGATATATAAAAAATATAGAATCTGAAGCGAGATGCTATATCAAATACTCTGACTTGCTTTGTACGTTTTAAAGACAAAATATACACCGCCCTAACATAAAAAGGTGCACTCGATTTTCTCTTTTCGATACAATCGTTACCTATTTTGGGGATTTTTTTCTTGGTTCACCTAATGGAACACGAAAATTTCTGAACTAGTAGATTGATATGTTCTTCGTCCGTGGTAAAAAAAAATCAAAAAAATCGGAGGTTATGCATTTTCTACATCCAACTTATAGTACCCATGTTGTCGACTTGATATCTTATTGTTCTGCATTACTATGTAATAGATAAATTGAAAACTTATGCAAATGGTGTTTTTAAAATTAAACACTTCGTAATTGAGAAGAAAATTGTCGTTTTATTTGTTTCTAATATCTTTTAAAAATTTTGTTACTATAGTAAACATTACAGTAAACATTTATCGCCTTCTCTAACAAAGAGGTACGATTCTTTTGTTCTATTTCAACTGGGTTTCCGCCTGCATATATCAAGACATATTAAGATTTTAATCTGCTTCCTCTGAAACCATACATATGGGCTCGATTACCGAATATTCATAGGTATTATTAATGTTTTTATGTTCCATTTATGAACATTATGTTTTTCTGGTCTGTGTGTGCGTTCGTCTGTTCGTTTGTCCGTTTGTCTAGCTTCAGGTTAAATCAACTTGAAACTTAGTACACATTTTTCCTATGGTTTGATATTTTTAATTCTAATACCAAATTAAAGTTTTATCCCATTTTCACGGTCCACTAAACATAGAAAATGACAGTGTAGATGAGGCATCCGTGTACTAGGGACACATTCATGTTTCTTCAAATTTTCGTCGTATTGCTGTCAATTTGTATTAAAATTTTAACGTCGTAATAAATACATATTTCATTGTTTACGAGAAATATGCAATTTACTATCATTGTCATGAACCCAAAATACGACCAATAGTTTAAAAAAAGAAATTTATGAAATATATGTATATCCGCTAACCGAGCCCTATTGAGATCGACAAACTCAACAAAAGCTTTGAATACAAGTACGGATATTTCATAGAATTGACGGTCGTCCTTTATAAATTACAGTCAGCCTTTACAAATTACGGTCATCCTTTACAAGTTACGGTCATCTTTTTACCAATCACGGTCATCCTTGTTACGTGTTACGGTCATCTTGAAAATATTTTGATTATGATTTACGGTCATCTTAACGATTTTTTCAAATCGAATTTCACAATTCATGCACATTTCTCGGTAGTAATTAGTGATTTCCGAGTGATTCTTTTATACATTTACGTCGTCTCAATGTTTGATTTGTAAAGAAAATGATCTAGAAACACTTTAACAGACAATACAGAAACTGACCTAATTTTTCATCCGACCTCTTGGGATGACCGTGAATGCACCGTGAATGCAGTTACGGTCATCAGCTTTACCCCAGTGCATACGGCCTTTTAACTATGAGCATATCCAACACCGTATAGTCAGTTTTAAAAGACCGAACTGGTGATTTTTAACTGATAATACAGGATCACATATTCGTTTGTGTACGTTGAGGTTCGAAAACTAAAACGTTTTAGTTATTCAACGTTTTTGACGGGAAAGTTGCGTAGCTTTAAGTATATTTTTTTTTTGTGACTAAAAAAAATAAATAAAAGGTTCCAACAAGATGAAATTCTTAAACAATAATTGTCTGTTCATTTAAAGATTTGTAAAGTTTTACACGTTTATAACCTTTTCTATCTAATGTATAGGACTTAAAGTGCTGCATGTTTGTTTCATTTTTATTTTTTTTATTTTCGAATCCCGCTGACGTTTATCAACTTTACGATTTATATCCTGTTCGACATAAAACAAATACAAGAGAAATTTGGCGAAACCTCTTTGATTTTAACGAAAACAGTATAACACTATGTTAAATTCTGATTTTCTTTCAAACAGGTTCTTGCAGCCGAAGGTGAACAACGTGCTTCACGTGCGCTGAAGGAAGCAGCCGACATCATGGCCCAATCACCAGCCGCCATTCAGCTCCGTTATTTACAAACCTTGAACAGCATAGCAGCAGAGAGGAATTCCACCATTGTTTTCCCATTACCAATGGATTTATTAAAAGGATTTGCAAAATGATAACGTGTCGAATTTGCCGGAATGCGAACTCGGCATACAGTTCTAAAGCTAACCAATAACCTTTAACCATATACTGACTCGTTTCTTAAAATCTTGACAAAATATCCTTTATTATGTTTTGGAAGATTTGTAATCAAATGGTATCAAATACATACATTTTTTTCTGATTTGAACTTTGAGTTTATATTTTTTTGAAAAAGAATATCTGATATAATCATGATAATACGATTTTCGGTTTTTAACGTAAATTGTGTATGACTGTTTGTTGCAAAATCAACTAGAGGGTACTTCAGTTCTTTTTACAGTGATCACAATGTCACTTTGTATACGTAATAAACATTTCGTAGACAAAAAAAATCTAAAACTATATATTTCCAGATGTTTTCCCCTTTATTGTTGTTCACAGCAATCTTTGATGCCATTTTAAAATGATCTTATTTGATGTGCAATGCCTTTAGTTGAACATTGAAAAGGGATTTAATCTGTGCTGTTTTCAGCCCGACATTCTCATGACTAGTATAAATTAATCAAAAACAAAAATTGTAAAAATAAATAAACACTAGAACACACCCGTGATATCGCGGGTCCCTGGCTGAATTAAAGTATATAACTATGAGTAAACCTTATTTTAGTATTGGGATTGTCATCTGATCAAAATCTTTCTGTTTGAACCCGTCAACCTGAAACTTATCAATTATTGGTAATATTAATTATTTGGAAAAAAAAAGTCCTAGAATGGAGTATTTTTAATCAACATCATTGTCCTATATAAGTTATGAATAAAGTTGAGTTCTTTGATTTGCTGTTTTACGTCATGCCCGCTTACAAATTGAAAACTGTACCTATACGCCTTATTTTAAGTCCAGAATTTTAGTATTCGTAATTTCATCTTAGAAAGTCTAACTAATCAAATTACTACAATAGGGAACAATTTGACAATGATTGAATTTAGTAGTGTCAACCCTGTGATTATGATCCGTGTATATAGCAAAATCCGAACTACACCGCTTGGTGGTGCGCCTGTAAGATGCGGAACGTACAGATAAGTTAATAGGTAACAGGTGAATATACTATTGGTATCGGTATCGGATTCGACCCGCATCTTGTTAATTATTGGCAATATTAATTATGTGGAAAACAAAAGGGTCTGGAGTGGTGTAATTTTAATCAACACCATTGTCCTATATTGGCTATATATAAAATTGAATTCTTTTGTCGTTTTTACCCCATGACGCTGACAAATTGGACTTCGTTATTTTAGTATTATAGATGTAACTGTTTTTCTTGCATAAATTTAGCTATTGATACATTTTGAAGATTGCATGACTTCGGATATAAACCATTTATGATATTTTTCAGTTTTCGATTGTTGATGAGAATTTTACCAATTTTCATGTAGAGTTTCGGTTTTTGAGCCTCTCTTTCTTTCTTTGTTGTTTGTTTATATGAACTATTTAAAGTTCAAAGCAATCTGTGATGCCATTTTAAAATTATATAATTTGATGTGCTTAGAAATCTATGCTAGTACGTTCTTTGCCTGTTAAATCTTATAAATACTTTGTGTGTAATACTATGTATCATTCATATATAAAATATATTCATACATATGGCAATAAACTAGTTTCTTTAAACAAGTGTGTTTTCTCTGTTGTTTCAGTGGCGGATCCAGATATTTTCACACGCGGGTGCCCACTGACTGTCTAAGAAGAGGCCAGCTCCGGTCATGTTTCAGCGATTCCCATATATAGTCAATCAAAACTTCCCACAAAATGAGGGGGGACCCTGGTAACCCCTCTTAATCCTTCTCTGTTTATTATTCAGGACAATATGAATCGAATAAAAATACCGTAATCGATGATTGTAGGTCTATAATCGTATTGTTTAAAATCGTTTATATTTCATTTGAATTATATTTGATGAACATTTGTTTGACAACAATATTCTTTCTCCTTATCTAACACGAACTTGTCATTTGAAGACATTGAAACGAAAGAAATATGGTAATTAAAAAAGTCTAATCTTCTCAACAACATCGTTTAAATAAAATAAAAACCATAATCGATCATCTGAGACAACTGTTATAACTTTTAATTCTTTTTATCGTCTGGCAGAAGAAAAATAATGTTGCATGACTGTGTTGGATTAGCCTATATGTTTATAACCATCATTGTTACACCACACGGTGTAAGCTTTGCTTGTCTTTAATAAAGATAATGTAATAATGGATTTTTTTATTTTTTTTATTGAACATTAGTGATGTGCTTTTTTTGTCATCTCTCTTGTAGTGTGTTTGTTAAAAATATATAAATAAGAAGATGTGGTATGATTGCTTATGAGACTACTCTGCATCAGGAACCAAAATGACACAGAAATTGGTAACCATAGGTTACCTTACGGCTTTCAACAATGAGCAAAGCCCATACAGCATAGTCAGCTTTTAAAGGTCCAGAAATGACAAACGTAAAACAATTAGACAGCTCTCTCACATGCCAAAAAACTATTAACTGTAAAAATATAAGGGCATACACTATATAAACGGAGATAGATGCATTCTATTGCATCCACACAGCTTAGACAGCTCTCTCCGTGGCACAAGCAAAAAGCCCTAACCGTAAAACTATAATTGTTTACATGTACAAATTGTGACTTTAATGGAGAGTTGTCTCATTGGCACTCATACCACATCTTCTTATAACTTATCTATACACTACAGGCACGGGGAAACATTCTACTGCCTCCATACAGCACGTTTACATCCTAGTCCTTTTTATATTCTTCAAATTCCAGTATGGCTGTTTTTACCGGGCCCGATTTGGGGGTGATACATCTTATTTGCAAAGGATTCCACTCAAACCAGTGCTAGGGGCCGTTTAAAACTTACAGTGAGGTGAGGTTTTTTTGCTCGGTGTGAATCTCAATAAAAGCACTGTTTCTTTGCTTTTTTAATGTTCAATGTCATGGATTGACACCCTATATCCTTTGCGTTTTCCAGCATTGTCTCATAAGAATTGAAACTTCAACTCATTTTATAGTGTTATACACTTTCAGTGTACATTTGTATTTCACTATATTTATAGCCAATTGTACGCTTTGTGCACTGTTTTTCTCATTGTTGAAGGCCGCGTACGTTGGCCTATTATTGCTTAAATTTACTTCATTTTAACTTTAATTGATAGTGGTCTCATTGGCAATACTTTTACCACATGTCCTTATGTTTAAACTTTCAAGGGAGGGACAAGGACCCTGTAGTCTTAAATCGAAGTCTAGGAGTTATTGTTTGAAAAAAGGTCAAAAGACAAAAAACAGTACACAAAATATAGCATAGAAAAGTTAAGACTGAGCAACAAGTGTAAGTGATAAATTTGTCCTGGTAAAATGTCTGGGCGGACAAATATTACTAGTATAAAAAGTCCATGTTACAGAATTTACTTGTACATTTAGTCTGATGTTAGTTATCTATGTCCCCAGACTAATTTTCCTAAGAAATCATGTCCTATAATATCCTATAAATAAATTCGGTTACATATATACACAATGTAAATTTAAATGTTATAATGGAGTTGTGTATTTATATCTTGGATAAAATTAATGTCCCCAGACTAATTTTCCTAGTAAATCATGTCCATGTCTTTAATATTCCTAGGTAAAAACGTCTATGTCCTTAATTTGAAAAGATGAATAGAAATGTTATGTTTTGATAGTATTAAAGAGTTGTGTATCATTTTTTTTAAATAAAACTTATGTCTCCAGACTAATTTTCCTATGAATTTCTGTCCACGTCATTAATATTCCTAGGTAAAAATGTCCATGTCCTTTATTTTAAAAGGAAAATTTTATAAACAAAGGAAACTCAATATTTATGTTTTAATATTGTTAAAAAGTTGTGCATTCAAGACATTTAATAGGATTCATGTCCCAAGACTAAAATTCCTAGGAAAATCATGTCCATGTCATTATATTTCTAGGTAAAATGTTCATGCACTTTGTTTCAAAGGTAAATTTAACTTTGATGTTTTAACATTATTTTGCAGTTGTGTATCAATATTTAAGTGAAATTTATGTCCCAGATTAATTTTCCAAGGACGTCATGTCCATGTCAATAATGTCTCGCGACATTGAAGACCCATTGGTGGCCTTCGGCTGTTGTCTGCTCTATGGTCGGGTTGTTGTCGCTTTGACACATTCCCCATTTCCTTTCTCAATTTTATTAGGTTATAACGTATATATGTCATTTATTTTGATAGGAAAAAGTAATGAAACTTTCCAATCTCAATTAAAGAAAATATTTTTCCTTTGGAATTAATTTTATAATATAATGAAAACTTATAAAAAAACAAGTTTTTGGACAATTTTCCCTAGGAAAATAAGTGCCAGACATATTTTACTAGCTATGGACTTATTTTCCTAGGAAAATTTGTCCTAGGACTTATATTCCTAATAAAATCATAGACATTGACTCGATTAACTAGGAAAAAAAGTCTGGCGGACAAATTTTACTACTAGACTTAATTTACTGTTACACAAGAACCCTACCAAAAACGGACGTAATATCAGGATCTCAGGAAGGGTAAGCAAATCCTGCTCCACACGTGGCACCCGTATTTAGACCTAATCCAGTAACATTAACAGCTTATAAATTACGACATAATGAAAATCAAATACACAAAAACGCTCAATAAATAAAATATGATAAAAATAGCATCAATTTTCAACACTTTATCACAGGTTTTTGCCCCCAAACAATCACAACATTCTCAAATCTTAATCATACATGTAACAAACCAATAAGAAAATCCATCATAGTTTTGAAATTAAAACTTAGTAGTGTTTGTCCATTTTTACTTTTTACTAACAATTCACATAATAACAAAATATGATAAATAACAATAATTCATAGTAAATTAATAATATTCAAAGTAATCAGTATGACATTCTTATATGATATTTCAATAAATATGTGTTTTTTAAAAACAATAAAGCCATTAGGTCATGATAACGAAATTTGTGATTATTGAAGTTCTAAATCCAAACAATCATACACCACCCCGTACATTGCAGGCATTCCAAATTTCAGTCATACTAATTTCAAAGTATATTTGAAACACTGAAAATGTCAGTTCTAGAAAATTGTGATTTGCATTGATTTTACGAAACTCTTTTTGAATGTTCTACTTTTCGCTGTCTTCTGGTTTTGTTTCTGGTTCTTTTTTACTTTCCTCTTTCAGAGCAGGTGCTTTTGGTGGGTCTTTATATTCCTCTTTCGGTGCGGCAACTTTTGGTTGGTCTTTAGCATCTTCTTTCGGTTGCTCTTGTGGTTTAGGCATCACCTCAATACGTGATTTAGACTTCGGTTGCTCTAGTGGTGTAGGCATGACTTCGATACGTGACTTAGATTTCGCTTGTAGAAGGCCTGGGTTCTGCTGATTTTGTATTTGTTTAGCCAGTCTTTTGACGTTACATTGCAGGTCATCAACTGCGTCATGAATTAGTTCAATCCTCTTGTCTAGATTCTGTAGACGTCTCTCCTCTTTTCTGGCGGCATCCTCGTCGAGAAGGTTGTCTTTACGAAGGAGTTGTTGACCCTTGTGCATAAGATTCTTCCTGGCTTCTGGGTATTCTTCTAAAGCATCCCATAGATCCCTTTTCGACAACAAAAACAAATCTGAATAACCAACACTGCGCACGCTTGCCGTTCGACGATTTCCGGTCTTGTTTCCAGAGATATTAAGAACGCTGATTTCGCCGAAGACGGAACCATCGCTAAGTGTAACAAAAATTACCTTTCCATCGTCTGACACAACTTGTAATTTCCCGCGTTTTACAATATACATGTCTTTTCCGATGTCTCCTTTACGACATATATAATCACCAGGGCTAAAGACCTGTAAACGAAGTTTCAACACAAGTTCGACAAGCAATCCTGGCTCGCTGTCCTGGAAAATTGCGACTCGTCTTAATGTCCCTAAATGAACGTGCACCGAAATTTCGGCGCGTAGTTTATCGGGAAGGTAAAATAGTACCTCTTTGTCATCAAACGACTGTTTGTTGTTCCACGTGTAATCGAACCATTTGATGACACGTACTTGTAGTTCTCCGAACACACCTCTTAATTCCATGTATCTCTTCACTGAATCTACCTTGGCCTGATATTCCGTTCTTGCGGCATCCATTCCGTTAATCAACGCACCAACGTTTCCAAAAATAGTAGCAAAAATCAACACACCAACCAGTGAGTCGACTATACAGAAACAATAGGATATGACTGTTTCCGGATAAGCCGTGTCCCCGATTGTAGTCAACGTCAAGCAAGACCAGTAAAAACTGGTTACATACTGCTTAAAGAAATCCCCGTAATCTTCGGTGGTTGGATCAGGGTAAACCCAACCATCGCTTCCGAACCCAAGATAACGGCTTATTGCGAAGTAAAAACAGGCGTTCCAGTGTATAATGATGATAATGTATAAAATCAACTGAGCAACACCAAAAAGATTGGGAAAGTTTGTATGAGTCTGAGCCAAGCCAAAAAACTCCCTCATTCTCCAAATTTTGATAATTCTGTTTAAACGAAAGGCTGTATTTCGTTGTAGAAAATAAAAAAAGTCGGTTGGTAAGATGGCTATTATGTCGACCTTGAACATCCAAGACTTCAAGTATACGTTGGTCAGGCGACCAACATCTTTCACCAAGAGACCACTCTCAAGAAACCCTGAAAAAGAAGTAAACGTAGATATAAGTTATAACTTAAATATATTCGGCTTAATATTCATATATTTATTTAGGCAGTGGCTATTATTCCGGCTCCGGCATAATAGCCTCCATGGCGCTATTTTGCCGGTTCCCGCAAAATAGCGATTTATATAGAGTTTTGCTATCTTGCTGGTCTTCATTAAGATTTTTAGTATATAAATTGAGAATAGAAATTTAAAATTTAAAAAATAAAATAAATACAAATTAACCACAGCATGCAAACTCAAAATATTGACACTCTAATTAAATCTTTTAATAAGTATTGATATCCTATTAGTTTTGAAATAATCAGTAACGTAGCTACTTGGTAACGTTTTGTTTAAAAAATATCGATTTTAGTTGAAATGATAGGACAATTTTTGAGTTTGTCTTATGACTGATATATACATGTATACTGCCGGGTGTCTTTAATTCTGTATAGATCTGTAATTGTTGGGATATTTTTTCGTTGATTGCTGACTGTAATATCAGGCCATCGTTTTTTTATTATTTGAATTTTAATTATTACATTTTTTCATGTCTGAGCCTTTCTTAGCTGACTACAAGGTATACATTTTACTTACCGTTTAGGGCCGTACAATGACTAATAATTGCTTAAATCCATGTTATTAAGACTCAATTATATGACTCTCTATCAACAATCTCACCACATCTACGTATTTTAACAAAGACAGATTATGTGTCTTAAGCCCCAGTCCCACTAGACCACGCTCACCGCGATCTAAAATAAATTCAGATCGTGGTGAGGTCGCGGTATGAGCGGCATGGAAATGTAAATATTCCGTTGCTTTCACGTAATACGCCCTCAACGATCCCGCTACGATTATATCACGTTCTCATCGCGCTTATTCTGCGACCTAACTATGCTTATCAAGATCTGTCTATGCTCATCACATTCTCAATTACGACCATACCACGAGTTATCCGACTGCAACACGATCGAACCTCGCGTCTACTGCGATCATAGCATGGTCTTACCGCGGTTATACTACGTTCGTACCGATCTTACCACGTTCGCAGCAATAATATCAAAATCGTGTTCTTTATCAATACAGTTCCATTCCTGCTATTTCTGATTAATACGTAGATTTCTCGGAAACAATATAGTCTTGCCACCAAAATTTACTAGAACACGTGGGCGTGGTGGTAGGGGTTGATTCTGAGGCGCGATGAGGGCGACAAGATCGTGCTAGAATCGTACTATGGTCTTGGACAGCGTGGTGTAAACGTGGTATAGTCCTAGTGGAAGCGAAGTTGGGTCACCAAAATTTTCATTTTTTTCACAGATCGTAGTGCAATCGTGGCCTACTGGGACTGCGGTATTAGCAAAGTCGTAATATTTTGTAACTAAATAATACCAAATAATTAATAAGACAATGTGATTTGGTGGTATGACACGAAAGCCGCTGCCTACAACACCAAAAGACGCTAAATAAATAATTTTCGTTCATTGTTGAAGTATGTATTAGGTCGTTGCATATCTCTGATGAATTGCTTTACGTTTTTTTTTCATACCGGGACATTTATAGCTTACTTTACGCATTATTTCTAACTTATAAGTACATACATGTTCAATTAGTCAAAGATTGCTCTGACATATGACGGTCTTTTTCGAGGACTAGTTTTTGGGCCCGATAAGCCTTTAAAAAAGCTGTCAGACGTCAGAGAACTCCAGGACTAATGATCGAAACGGTTGTTATTGCTATAATAAGTATTAACCGATTCTGCCTTTGACAAACATATCACAAAGATAGAAGAATTCTGAGATATAATCGAAGGCTAAAAAAGGGGCTTTCAACCCCGGAAACCACCCCCTGAATCTGTCACTGAACAATACCCATATACTTATGCTACCACTATAGGATTGTATGGTAAGTACTAACCGATCCTGCTTTTGGCAAACATATCACAAAGATAGAAGAAGTCTGAGATATAATCGAAGACGAACCAGATTGGCATATTGTGTGGAGACTCGACTTGATCGTGAAAGGTTATTCTCAGGATGATGAACACGATGTTGTACATGATGACCGATGCAACCAACATCGACCAATAATAATACGGGAAATCAGCAGGGTCAAAAACCAGCTCCTTCCAATATCTAAAAATAGAAATATCTACAATTACAAAATCAAAATATCAAAAATTCAAGTACTATCAACCGAACGTCTACGGTAAGTTACAATATCAAAATTCTAGTATGTATCAACGTCTACGGCAAGTTACAATATCAAAATGCTAGTATTTATCAACGTCTACGGCAAGTTGCAATATCAAAATGCTAGTATTTATCAACGTCTACGGCAAGTTTCAATATCAAAATGCTAGTATCTATCAGCGTCTTCGGCAAGTTGCAATATCAAAATGCTAGTATTTATCAACGTCTACGGCAAGTTACAATATCAAAATGCTAGTATGTATCAACGTCTACGACAAGTTGCAATATCAAAATGCTAGTATTTATCAACGTCTACGGCAAGTTACAATATCAAAATTCTAGTATGTATCAACGTCTACGGCAAGTTGCAATATCAAAATGCTAGTATTTATCAACGTCTACGGCAAGTTACAATATCAAAATGCTAGTATTTATCAACGTCTACGGCAAGTAACAATATCAAAATGCTAGTATTTATCAACGTCTTCGACAAGTTACAATATCAAAGTGCTAGTATTTATCAACGTCTACGGCAAGTTACAATATCAAAATTCTAGTATTTATCAACGTCTACGGCAAGTTGCAAAATGCTAGTATTAATCAACGTCTACGGCAAGTTACAATATCAAAATGATAGTATTTATCAATGTCTACGGCAAGTTACAATATCAACATTCTAGTATTTATCAACGGCCACGGCAAGTTACAATATCAACATTCTAGTATTTATCAACGTCTACGGCAAGTTACAATATCAAAATTCTAGTATTACTCAATGTCTACGGCAAGTAACAATATCAAAATTCTAGTATTTATCAACATCTACAGCAAGTTACAATATCAAAATTCTAGTATGTATCAACGTCTACGGCAAGTTGCAATATCAAAATGCTAGTATTTATCAACGTCTACGGCAAGTTACAATATCAAAATGATAGTATTTATCAAGTCTACGGCAAGTTACAATATCAATTATCATATTCTACTCAAGTTACAATTATCAACTTTCTAGTATTACAAGCTACAAAGTCAATCAAATGCTAGTATTTATCAACATCTACAGCAAGTTACAATATCAAAATATCACACTTCTAGTAGTTGTCTACGTCCACGGCATAATAATTCATTTCAACTGTATAAAAATTTCAAATCAATCGAGTTCAACGCTTGATAGAGTAGGGGTTAGACATGCAGCTAACATAAAATCTGACGTCAGGGTTAATCATGAGGCATTGTGTTTGATTCGATCAAATAACGGCAGATGCAAGTTACTGAAGTGGTGCTTTCTCTATTCATAAATAACTAGCCGCCCTCGATTAGTTACACTAATGGAGTACTCTTTAAGAAGTCCTGCTATGCCAATGGCACCAATCATTTGGTTCTTGTCTTGTATAAGTTAATTAATAGTGCATATATTAAAAAAAAAAAGAAGCAGAAATTGAATATCAAGAAAATATAAGAAGATTATTTTTTTTATAAATAAACCTTATCAAACGGAAAGAAGCATGCATATAAAATAGCAGTCACAATCATTTTGATCCCTGATTACAATTTAATTTTAAAACCAACTAGTTATAGCACTTGCAAGCAGCGCCACCATAAATTGGTAGTGTCTTAATAAACTCATTAAAAACAATTAATACATTTACTTTTTGGTAAATAATTTCGAACATTCAAAATAGTCATCTTCGTCTTTCTCAAATGCTCTTCCAGTTACTGTAAATTTATCTAGAAACGGATCTTTCTCTACGACTTCACTCTTTCTTCTTAACTGTAAATAATAAAAAGAATGTTTTAAACTTTCCTCCGATAAATATAGAATTATGGACAGTGCAATTGATGTGATTAATTCGCTGTTTCAGAATCTAATGAATTCTGGGTAATATTTTCAAAAGTGTACACCAAAACGTCGTGATTGGTTGAAAGCGTTCAAAACAATGAAAATTCAACAAATGTCGTGACGTTATTTTCAATTTGGTGTACGACCAACGAAATTACCCATAGTCCTTTCGATTCTGAAACGGCCAATTGGTCTACATGTATGTTTTTTTTCATGATTTTTTTACAAGCTAATTAAGACGAATATGAGCAGCCTCCTGTTTTGTGGTAAGATCAGGAAGGATGATATCTTCTGCATATTTTGTTATAAAGATGTCATTTCAAAACAAAACAAAAAATGAATGTGAATGTGTTTTGTTTTTTCAAATTTAACATCAGCAGACTAAAAACCTTTGTGTATTTCTTGTTTCAATTATTGAACTTTTTTTTTGGGGGGGGGGGGGCCTTGCTAGTTGAAGATTGTTCTGACGTCTGGTGATCTTTTTTAAACTTGATAAGACACATCATTCAAACGTCGGATTTTTATAGCGGACAATACTGTATGAATATTGATAATTGTTTAAAGCCGTACCGACCGTATGCTCAAATTTAAAAAAATGAAAAACTATGAATAAAATACAGATGTGGACACTTGTTCTGAATTTAATGACCAGATCAGTATTTCAAACATCTGAAATTATAAATTTTAAAAAGTTTGTACTTACCGATTGTCTCCGATTCTGAAAAAAAAATTAAAAGCATAAGCAGTAAAATATATAACCCAAATATTTTTTTATGAAAATTATTCAATCTGACAAGATTTCAACGACAACATCCATAATAAAAGTAATATGGTTCATCAAATGATATTAGTAATAGTTGTTCTATCTCACATGATCAAAATTATGAATGCTCTCACTTACTTTTTGACGCATAAAAAAGATTTCAAAAACTTTTCCTTTTCCTTTTTGTTTTTCTCCAAGTTGTTTGAAGTTATATGCAACCAGTTTTTTAATGTTCAGGAAATTATTGGACCAAATTGAATGCATACATATATTTTCAGATTCAGAGTGTTGTCGCAATAATACAAAATCTTCTTATCTATAAAAGTCATGGGCCAGCGATAGTTTCTCGTAACATTGAAGACCCATTGGTGGCCTTCGCTGTTGTCTGCTCTATGGTCGGGTTATTGTCGCTTTGACACATTCCCCATTTGATTTCCATTCTCAATTTTATTAGAACTGGTTTTTTTCTAAATCTAGAACGTATAATCGACAAATAATGTATCATTCAGTGAAAGTTGGTAGATATTTTTGTTATTTTACCTTTTAGTCATTGGTTTATGTTGGTAGCTGTCCGTCATATTCCCTTTTCGTTACTATTTCTGTTTACAAATTAGGTTTAATGCCGCTTCTTTTTTTTTTTTAAATTACATGTATTTATCACTTCCATTTTGTCATGTCGGAGACTAGTATATTTTATACTTATAGCCCACTTTATGGTTAAAAGTTTTCTCATTCTTGAAGGCCGTATCTAAATCAAATGCCAGTAAAGGAATAGTTGAGGGCCGTAATGGAGGTACCTTCATGACGAATAACGCTAAAAATCTTGTCAAATGACGTTAGCGATAGTTTTTGGTTCATTGCGGTATTAAAAATGTTCTTTAAGACGATAAAAAATTCGACTGATTTTGACGAATCACGTTAATTTTTTTCCAAAAATAACCGTAAACGTTGAGACCTCTGACGAATCACGATTACAGATATGTTGACGAATCACGGTAACATGTTAACCAATTTCACGCTAAAGGTAGCCGAAAATGACAGTTTGGCGCCTTACTGCAAAGGACACTCCTATATTCCTTCCAACATAGTTGTCATTGGCAATCATAACCTCTCCTTATTTTATAATATTCAATCTACCTTGGTCCAAATTGCTAGCTAGGCCAGTAATATTTTTTTCAGTAATTGTATTATTTATTGAAAAAGTAAATATCAATTGTGCAGTTTCCCATTTGTAAGCAGGTCACTGAGTCAAATAGAGGACTAGGTTTGTGTCGGTGGGGATTATTTCCCTGGTATCACCACGGAAGCCGGATTGGTTTAGCCGGAACGACGAAAAGCAAATTGGTACTCTCCCCCTTCCCCCTTTAATAGTACTTTTATTTTTTTGCTTTATTATTAAATTTCCCTTTCTATCACACTTTATATAATACTTGCTTGTATATTTTTGTTGCTACAAAATTACCCTTGCTAGTATTTCTTGCGCCCACCGAAAGCGGTTAGTATTGCCATTGGTCTTGAGCTTGACAGTTCAACTAACAAATGTCAATGTAGATGTTAATAAGTTTTTTTGGAACTATTAATATTATACTTAACTTTTATTTCATTTGATGTAATTTACACTTTTATCTTAATTAATAAATGCTTTAAATTGACACCAATGTTGAACTACGCCGTTATATTTAGGCTTACCACATTTTTGACAGCTGTTCCCCATTTATTTTTTAAGGCTGGCGTTTTAGGGCTGCCCGGCTCATTATTTTCTGTTTCCTCGGTCTCAGGAGCATCATCCTTTGACCAGATTTTTCGTGCAATGGTAAATCGTCTAAATGCCCTAATCATTTTCCTTTGTGGTGTTTAATAATCATATTTGCATAAATCAAACTACCAATATTTTGCCAAAGTAGCCATTTTGTTGTTAAGGCGTTATGACGTCACAAAACACGTAATTTAAGATGAATGGTGGAATGGAAATGAATGGAATACGGAATCGCTCGATTATTAAAAATAGTTTTATCCCTGAATATAAATTATAGTTTGATTCGTGATTAATTCATGCTCGGCACCTATATATGTATACCTGCCAAATTAAATTAATAAGAATATGTTTCATGATATACATAGGTACTAGAAGACAGGACAATTTAATTTGCCTTCCCCCTTTTTCAATACAAGTTATTTGTAGTACATTTATGTTCGTATAATACAGAAAAACGCGAACATAGCTGAAATTAATAGAAAACAAAAACTAACGGAGTTTGAAAAAGGGAGAGGGCCAGAAAGTCTTGTCAGCAAGTAGGCCTACATATGACCATCTATATATGGCCGGTTCCAAATAATTCAAAAAAGTATTCTCTATCTTCGGAAATGACTAATCAGAAATTAACAATAGACCTACACTAGGTTAGAATAGACATTGGCTTTGGTATGAAATCCCATTAAAGGGAAACTTCGCAAAAAAATCAAAAATTGATATTATGTTTATTCTGTATAAAAATTCTCAAATTCATAGATATTAAAGTTTTATTCTGCTAGATAAGAGATCACCATCGATTTTAAATTTAGAGTATCAATTCTCTGCGGTCAGCCATTTTGTCACCTTCTCCGATTTGCAGTCAAGATATGTCTAAGGACCAAAACTACAGTAACCCGATGTAGTCGTAATTGCGTGTCGATATCTCGTCAATCGTACGGTTGTTTTACCGACTAGTTAACTAACTTGATACGGAAAATTTTATTCTTTTTTTTTTAAATAACCAGGATCTGTTATTTTTAGACTGATAATATAGGAATTAGTGAAAAAGTCAAAATTTCAAATCATAAGTAAGTCTTCCGTGAAACTTGAATTGTTTTCGAAAATCTAATTAGTTCATAATTCTTTTATGTAATAAACTTTATTCAAATAAATTAGGATCTTCGCTCCACTGATCACCCGCATGGCTAAAGGTATTACTCCCAAAGGTATTGGAGGGGGTGTGAGGTGACACGTCCAGGTATTCAAGCGATTTCCTGTCGAGTTTGCAAATTCATGCATCGTTTCACTTCTTAGTGTATTGATAAGTGTACACGGCCGATAACTTATAACTTTCCATTTTAGACTATTAGGTGTATAATATCAGAGACATATAATACATATATTATATGTCTCTGATAATATACATCTCTATCTTGCGTGTCCGAAAGTGATATTACTAAACTCATACGCTTGTTTATGAATAACATTTCTGCATGGTGAAAAGAAATTTATTTATAAAATATAAATAATACCAAAAAAACAAAAAACAGATTTGATGAAATAAAAATCTATATACGTATTTTTTCCAAGTGTAAATTTGGTAAAATGTAATATATACTCGTTGTCAATGGTGAAGGCCAGAATATTGATTTAAAAAAATGTACGCATGTTGACCATTCGTATATACGCCTGGATTATAAGTTACGGAACTATAGCGCAAATTAAAATATATACATGTATACATAGAACATAAGAAAGAAACATACATTTTGCGTAAATTGGGGTAAAAGTTTTGTAAAATGACAAGTTCACGTATGCCAACAGTATGTAATCATCAAATGTCGATAGACTATTTGTATACCAAAAGAAGAAGAAGAAGAGATTTAAATACATTTAGATTGTTCTCGAAAAAAGGAAGAAATTCGCCATCATCACAATTGTTCCGACATGTATGTAATATATATACGCAACTGGAAGTACACTAATACCGAGGGATGTGAATATTTTCCAGGAAAACTATAGAGTATCAAAGTTTCAAATCAATTTCAGGATTTATTTTCTCTCTTGATATTCAATGACAGCAATTTGCAGAATAAACTGCTTGTCCGCTTTACTGGTATTCTTGCCAGTTGAAACAGACTTATAATTACATTAAAAAATAGGGAAAGATGACATTTAATTCGTTCATTTTTTTTCTTATACATCGTTGGTCAAATAGCTAAAGTATTATATATAGTTACGGTGTGAGACGAAGAGTATTTTAAGAAGGACATTCCCGATTATGTATAAATTTTGTTGATGTTTTTCACATTTGAAAAGCATATCTGTTCGTAATTTGTTGATTCCATTCCAATTATATCCTTTAATTTCCTGTCAATTTTTTAAAACATCTTTTTTCAAATATCTGAAGTATTCATGTGTTGTGAGATTTAAAATATTTTGATGAGCACATTAATTCCTAAATAGGTAATTAAAGATCACTTTGGATTGACTAAAATATATAATTGCAATTGTTAATGATCTGTTTGAAATATTTAAGGCTGCCGATCCTAATTTGAAATAGTACAATTTTTAGTTCATAAACTCGTGTTTAGAAGGCTATTTTTATTTATAAATACTTCAATTAAAATAATTCAGTATTTTATCGTTACTAAAGTATTCAAAAGTCATAATTCATTAAAAGTGATCTTATGCAAAATATAAAAATATACAACAGCTATCCAGTTAGTGTGCGATCTTATTATTCCCGTTAATTAATTTTAATTATTTTTGTTTACATTCATCAAGGACGTATATTAGCGTCCTTGCATTCATGTGTCTGAAACTTTGTCTGACTCCCGTTTTCAATTGATACGAAATGTTATTCACACCTGAAATGCCAGTGAACCGTGACGCCTAGATTTCACTGAATGATGATCAAAAGATTAGAATTACATAATGCTAATCTTTTAATTACCTTGAGTTAAACTACGCATTCCACATTCTGTAGGTGTCACAAAACAATACACATTTTATTGTTTCCACCGTACAAGTAAGTGAAAATGATTGCTGGAATGAAGCAAAAAGGTCAGAATACAAACATGTATTTTTAATACACTATCGATCATGTCAGTTTCATATGTTTGTTTAAAGTATTTTTAGAAAAAAAAATCATAAAAATGTTCTATTGTATGATTAACTTTTATTATTAAAATTCGTTTTAAAAAATCCACACGATCTAATTTTAAAAGTTGCATGGCTATCACTTATTTTTCGTTGGTTAATAGCTACACCAAAAGTCGTCGATGCGCTTTAAATCGCGTTATTAGATGGTTAACGAACAAGACTTAAATGAGATATTTTCACTCCCGGCATGCATCAAAGACTTAAACTACGTCACATAAGTCAGGAAGTTTCAAAAAATAAAATTAATAATTCCCAATTTTCTTCTTTATTAAATTTCATATCAAAATAAAACTTGGTGAATATGTTTTTTATGGTATTATGAACATAATAAGATGAAAAGTGAAAAATCGCGAATTATCCCTTTAAGGTGGTACCTAACACTACAGGGAGATAACTCTGTAAAGTCACTAAAATGTTTTAATTACGTTGTGTTGTAAGAGGAAAATTAAGCTTCTCAATGATCAAAATTGGTGTTTGTCAAACTGCTATATAATCAGTGTAATCAGTGGCGGATCCAGAGGGGGGGTTCCGGGGGTGCGCACCCCCCCCCCTTTATTTTTGCCGATCAATGCATTTGTATCGGGACATATGTTTTGCACCCCCTTTGCCCTGGGTTAGCACCCCCCTTTCGAAAATTCCTGCATCCGCCCCTGGTAATTTTTCTGACAAAACGGTTGATTCAAAATTTTTGATTTTTTTTATATTTTTGTTAAAGGGTCAAAGAAAGTACTTTGACAAAATTTTATGAAAAATAAACGAGCCAAATTAATTTTAGTGCAAGTGTTGGGTACCACCTTAAATGGGTAGGCGTTCTGTATTCTTAAAACCTATATAGGCCTAACAAATTCTAAAAAATCCGAAAATCTCTGAAGAAACTGCCTTAAATCTGGAATAAAATGTTATGTTTCGAATTTTATTTCGATAAATAAAACATGTTTTATATGCTCCCATAATGCCCTCTTCGAATTTTTTTTAACCTAAAGATATTTCTGCATGTCAAGTCTATACGATTTAATTTTTTTTTTTAAACTGAGAATAATTCGTGTCGAACGTTGTCAATTTATATGTTGGACCCACCGCCCCAGCTTATAATAATAATAATAATAATAATAAATTCTTTATTTAAAGAGGGTAACTCAATTAGAAATAGTCTAATTTTCATTGAGGCCCTCAAACAAAATACATGCATACAGTTAACATTCATACATTCATACATTAATTTACAATATATATTACTAGTATATACACAATTCAATCATTGAAATATACAAAGGGTAATAAATGACAATATTTGATATATATAGTTTTGTTAGAGGAAAACAAATTAGTTGACTTGCATATAATTTTCAAGAAAATGATTATAACTATGTTTCTTGAATAATTCTACATTAGGACATTTCTTTATTTCGAGTGGTAAATTATTCCATACTTTGGTTGCAGAATAATGAAAAGATTTTTTATAAAAATTTGTATTTGGTCTTGGAACAAAAAGATCATTATTAGAGACAGATCGTAAGTTGTGGCGTTGCACATCATCAATATTTAGTATTGCTAAGTAATCAGGTGTTAGCCCATTTACAATTTTATACATTAGAATTGATTGTTGGTATTTTATTCTTTTGGTAAAAGATAGCCATTTTAAAGAAGAAAACATGAAATTAGATGGAATAGAAATATCGCATTCCAGTATAATTCTTGCTACTCTTTTTTGAAGTTTTATGATTCTATCTGAATCTTTTTGTAATAAATTTCCCCAAACTGAACTACAATAGTCTATATATGGTAGAATATATGCATTATAAAATAGTTGCCTTGTGTGTATTGGCAAATATACTTTAATTTTATACAAAAGTGATACTTTAGATGAGATAATTTTACATATACGATCAACATGATCTTCCCAGCTTAAATTTTCATCAATGTCTATTCCAAGTAATTTGAAAGAATGGACATTCTCAATACATGTTTCGTTGACGGTAATACATAATTCTGATAGTTGTTTAAGTTTTTGTTTTGAACCCAATTTCATACACTTAGTTTTTTGTGCATTGATTTTCATACTGTTATTGTTACACCAAGATTGTATAGCATTTAAATCATTTTGCAATATGCTGTTTATTTTTTCAATGTTTTTATCATGAAAATGCAATGTTGAATCATCAGCATATAAATCCATATTGGATTGTTTAACATGAAGTGGTAAATCATTTATATATATTAAAAATAACAGCGGACCTAAAATAGAACCTTGAGGCACTCCATACTTTACAAACGATTTATCAGATTTAATGTTAGCGTATTGGACTTCTTGTTGTCTGTCAGACAAATATGATTTTATCCAATCTATTATATGTTTTCCGATATGATAAAATTTTAACTTTTCTAGAAGTATGGCATGGTTAATAAGGTCAAAAGCCTTACTGAAATCTAAAAACACCGTACCAACTATTTCTCCATTATCTAAATATTTTAACCATTCGTCAATTAGTTTAGTTAGCGCTGTTTGGCAGGAATGACCTTGTCTGAAACCTGACTGGGCGATATGTAACAATTTTTTATTGTTAAGGAATTCATATAACTGTGTACATACATGTCTTTCGAAAATTTTAGATATGGTATTCAAAATAGAAATTGGACGATAATTTGAGGGAATATCTCTTGGTCCTCCTTTATGTATAGCAGTTACTCTTGCAAGTTTTAATTTTTGCGGAAAACGATTTGAAGTTATACTTTTGTTTATTAAAAAAGTTAATGATGGGGATATTATTTCTGCACTTAATTTTAAAAATTGGGGACCTATTCCATCTAAACTTGCGGATTTATTAATATTAAGATGTTTTAGTTGAGAACACACCTCTCCAATGGAAATAAGTTTTAAATGAAAATTTTCAGTTTTCTTTAATTTTTCACTAGTAAAATTTTGTAGCATAGAAAAATCCATATCTGAAGTATTATTTCCAATAAGTTTTTCAGCTACGGATGAAAAATGAACATTAAGAGTATTTACAATATCTTGGTTGTTATAAACCGTTTGATTTTCATACTGCATTTTAGGTGGAAAAATATTATCCTCTTTTGGATTTAACTCTTTAATATGATTCCAAAGTTCTTTACTATTTTGGAACTAGTTATGGCGTTTTGGTAATATTCCTTTTTTGCATTAAATATTAACGACGTTGTTTTATTACGCCACTTTTTAAAGTTTATCCAATCTTTTTTGAATGATACATATTTCTATATTGAATGGAGTTTTTAATTTCTTCATTAAACCATTCGGCTTGTTTAAATGTTTTTACTCTTTTAGTTTTCATTGGTGCATGCTTGTTTATAACTTGATTAAAAAGTTCATACCATTTGTCGACAGCAATATCAATATCATCTTCCATTTCAACAATATGAAAAGGGGTTTGATGTAAGTCTGTACAAAAGGCATCTTCATTAAATTTTTTGAAACACCTATACTTTATTTCGATATGATTTTCTTTTTTTATCTTTATATTGATTTTTCTATTTAAGCATACAGGATAGTGGTCACTTAAAGCATATGAAGGTACATGACAATGGACAATATTTTCAGGATTAGTAGTGTAAATATGATCAATTAGAGTTTCAGATTTGTCACAAATACGTGTTGCAGTGGAAATTTGTTGTTGAAGATTAAAATTGTTTATGAAATTGATCCATTTTTTATTCTCAATTTTAATCAAGTCAATATTAAAGTCCCCCATTAAAATTATCTCTTTGTTTTCTGAAAGAGCTGCATTAAATTCTTCCTCAAAAAGATCTATCCAGGACTGAGGGGAATTTGGTGGTCTATAAATAGTACAAATGAAGAAAGGTTTAGATTTTGGAAATTCTACCTCTAACCATAAAGTTTCTAATGTATTAATGGATAAATCAGATCGATTTTTAACTGCAATAGAATCTTTGACATAAACCAATAGGCCACCACCATCCTTACACTGGCGATCTTTTCTGAAAATTTTGTATCCCGGCACTTTACATTGTTCATTGTTAATGTCAGGTTTTAAGAATGTTTCAACTAATCCAAATAAATCTAAATATTTGTTGTTTATAGTAATTATATTTTTTAACTCGTCAAATTTAGATAAAATATGTCTAACATTAAGGCATACAGCATTGAAACCTTTACATTTTAGATTAAGACAGTTTTTTTGATAATGTTTGTTTCTATTACAATTAGGTTTTGAGCTGAGGCTATTAGCATATTAACCATTTTCTGATTTTTGACAATTTTCTGTAGAACTTTGGTTTTTAAAATTCTCAGCTACAGACATACATTTTTGAGTACATATACAAGCTTGTCTTGCAAAACAGCCGTACGTTGGACGTCAGGGTAATCTCGGACTAATGTTGGACTAATGTTAGATAATGACGGACGGACAGACGGTTCGACGGACGAACAGGTCAAAACTTCACTCTGCAGCTTATATTAATCAAGGGATTATTATAGCTAGATTAACAAATCCTTGCAGTTGCGTAGGTCATAAACCTAGGTTTATATATATTTGGAATAACTTTCTTTTTCACACAATCGATTGCCGAATAAACAATGTTTGATTTATATTATTGACAGTGTTTGCAAATATGATAAAAATGCGTTTCTTCTATTTCGAAGAGATTCATTTTTTTATGTTTCTGTGCATGCGTGTGACATATATAGTCATAGATGTTAATTAACGAGCTCGAGATATCAGTTTGTGTTCCTGGGGCCGGGGTGGGGGTGGTGGTACTTCCTATATTTATATATGTCTAGAACTGGAACACGTATCTAACTGTTTAAGATAAGTCTATAATCTAGTCTAGAACATCATCTACTTTATACGAGTTAGAACAGGGTAGACATTTTGTGAGGGTGTCTAGAACCGGGTATGTTTTTCAAAATTTCTGTTTAGAACAGGTAATGATTCTTCTTTTCTTTATATAAA